>CM042544.1:8346755-8616755 GCA_023630585.1 Cranoglanis bouderius
CTGGGGGAAAAGTTAACCTATATGTACCTTGCTATGTTTTTATAGGCTTCATATCTGTATCAATGTCTTCAGTCACTTTCCATAATAATAAAACAATAGGTCACCTGTATGCAAGGAACTTTCAAGGACTCCTATATCTTTTCCCAGACTTTTTCCAACAGCAGCTATTTCTGACATTTCACAAATGCTAATCATTTACAGGCTCATCATTAACAGCATAATGCAGCTAAAAAAAAGAGTACATTCCCAACAATAATTTAATTTCATGATAATGCAAATGCAAACTTTCCTCATTCATGCATTCAAATGAGTCATCAGAAAATGAAGCAGCACAAACAGAACCAACACAAGTACTCTTATATTTAAAAAAAAAAAAGAAAAGAAAAAAATCGAAACCTAGGAGTTAAAAAACAAGACCACACTGAGTTACAGAATAACATACAAGTACATACAACATACAAATAACACAATAACTTATAAAAGATAAAAACAGTGTATTACAGAGTGCTTGGATTTTAGATTAACACTGGCTTTTTCCTTTACAAAGTAAACAAAATATAATTTCAATGTCAGATTAAGAAAAGAATTAATCCAGGACTGCTTTGTTTTGTTTACCTGTGCTCCAGTTAAGTGAGTTCACATTTTGCTTCTTAAACTGGTGTTAAAAGGGTGGTACTTTTTTATTATTACTTTTTTTAAAAATAAAAGTCTATTAAAAATCTTTCACACTAAAATAAATGTTGGGGTGAAAATAACCCAATCTGGGTTGTATTGCAACACACAGCTGGGTCAAATATGGACAAACCAAACTGTGGGTTATTTTGACCTAGCATGATGGGTAGTACAAACTCTAGACTCTAAACTCTAGGGGTTGACTGTCTAACCATCTTTTAGGTTAGTGATAAATTTTTGCTGGGCTGCAACAACCCAATGTGTAGGTAATGTGTTTCAAGCTGTGTATGAAGTGTTTGAAAGGACCATATCAATATTTTCTGTACATTTATTTATAACTTATTGCATTACTGCAGATAGTCATAGTTTCATATTTTACTACCTTACCTTATTGTAACAGACAAAAAAAAAAAATTAGAAAGTGTATTTCTTAGAGAAAGCGTACACAGCTATGTGAGTATCAGACTCCCCCTCCAAGACACAGTGTGACCAGGTAAAATCAGTGGGAAAACTATTTAACTAAAATGTGTCAGCAAGAATCAGTGTTTCTTTTTTTATCATTAAAAATGTTGTCCTGTCTCAGCACTTGAGGTGGATCAAGATCCACTGCATAAGCTGTCTTTATTATAGTACACATAGGCCTCCTCAGTTCTGAGGCTGATTTTAAGGGCGTGGTTTACACGTTTTTTGATCCTCCCACCCCCTTTCTGATTGGTCAGAACATTAACCTTCCAGCTACACCTGATCCACCCACCCACACCCACCTACACACACCTGGCTTTATAAATCCTCATGTAGCTGATGTGAGAGGTTACTGGGTGACATTGTGTGGCTGGATTGAGGGGGACTTGTTCTGCAAGAGTAGTTGGTTCCTCGATACTGTGTTGACTAATACTGTAGCTGTTTCGTCCGTATAGCTGTTAAACTAGGTTTTGATCCTACAGAGATGGCAGACTGGAAGGTGCTGGTGAGCTACAACTACAGCACGTCATACCATGATTACGCATATGGGTTAATGCACCCGCAAACACCTGAGCAGACCCACGCTAATCTGAACTGGGCAGAGGCTGCTTATGGCTCTTCTGTAGGGATGGCGGGGGTTACTACACCTCACAGCCGCCGTCTTCTCAAACTCCGAGATCCGGGAATTCCGGGAGTCCGAATACAACAACACGGCCTCTGAAGGCCATTTCGGGTTCAGTGGTGGTACTACGCGGACTCGGCGCACACACAGAGCGGTCCCCTTTTCCTCGCACAAAACCGGGTTCAGTCTGACCAGATGAACAAGGAGCAGGAGCGAGCAGGCAGTAATTCTGACGCCCACACACCAGGTTGGCAACTGTTAATATAATTAGCTGGCCAGCTGCTTCCAAACACAACTTTGCACATTTGGTAACTGGTCATGTGCAGCCTTGTCGCCCCATCACGCTGCGCATGGCCTCCAGTGCCAACACTTTCCCTAAAGTAATGCTTTTACACCTACACGTTGTGTTTATAATCGTACTCTCGTGTTTCAACAGATTCTTGATTCAGCTGCCGCGACAGGCGAAGGCACTCACCGCTTTTCCCAGGGAGCAGATGAGCGTGTTAAATGACCGCTTCAGCGTGCAGAGATACCTCACCCCGCAGAGATGAAGACTCTAGCAGGGTTCACCGGGCTCACCTACAAACAGGTATGTATACTTGACATAATTCAGTTCATTATTTAGTCTTCCCATGGATGAATGGAACACTGACACTGAAACTGTCTTCTCGTTTTAAGGTGAAAACCTGGTTTCCAAAATCGCAGAATGAAACTAAAGAGGCAGCAGAAAGATAATAGTTGGGTGTCGGAGAGGTACATCACCGCTGGGATTCCAAATGCACAGACCACCCATTCTCAGGTAGCTGCTTGCATTTACTCTTTGCTTCTTTGTGTCCAGTCTGTCTTCAAAGTGACAGACCCTACAGTAGAGGCATTTCAAAAGCTTAGGACAATTTGTTAAAGGCAGTATAGGCTTGATTCTGTTGCACTGGAAGGCCTCTTGTAGAGTATGTTGACATTTCTTTGTTTTCTTGTCCCTCTCAGTTCCAGGTAGATGCACCAATACCAACCCAAGACCTTTATAACAACAAACAGTTTAGAGATGCTGTATTCAAGAAGAGCCATCCACAGACCCCTTCCTTTACTTCAACTACTCTCAGCCCATGCCTCCTTTAGGTCTCCCCCATGCCTCAGGGAAGTTGGCGTCTACCCCAGCTGTGCAGCACTATGAATTCTTCAGTCCTTCCAGCTATGTGCCGGTTGGTGGGAACTCTGGTACTGGCTATGTTGGCACTGTTGATCCAGGCAGCAGCCCTACACAGATGGCCGGAGTGCACAACGCCACACAGTGGTCATCTTGAGCATCTGCCCTTGGCTGTCTGTGGTTTGTGCCGTGTTGTGTGTAAATAGTTTTGAATCCATCCGCTTTTGATTATAGCTCAGGGTTTCCCAGTTACACTCTGGAGGGGCTGGGGTCTGGTTATTTCTTGGCTGTTTATTAGGTGAGTAGTAAATGTGTCTGAGCAGCATGATGTGGACAATTCTAGACTCTCCAAGAATGGAATCAGGAACCAGGTTTGTAGACTGTCTGTGAACAGGTTTGATGTGATGAACCCTTACATATTTTAAAATTTGCTAAAAACTGTCAACTGTGCAAATTTTGTCAATGCTTTATGAGCATGGAAATGGTTTTAGTCCCTCCTACTTTTTATATGGAAGATCTATTTTTTATAACTTCAATGTACCTTCCAGAGTATTTAATGTCTTATCAGGAACCATTGCTCTTTTTAATCCCTGCAATGCTCAGTGTGTTTTCTTCAGCCCCTGTCTTTCAAGCTGTCTTTTGGAACCACTCTTGCCTGTACTACACTTGCATGTTGTCATGGGGTGTTGAGGAATAAATTTTTTCCTGGTGTTTCTGAAAATGTCTTCATTAATTTGCCTAAAAGCAAACCTATATATAGCTCCTAACTCTTTCTACATTTGTGCATTAAGCTGTGGCATCCAAAACCATCAGCTTGGTCATTATTTTCAGAAACCGTTCACTATGGCTCCAACTTGTGCTTTGTGTGTAGTTGTCTGCCTTGAAGACTTGCTGGACAACAATGACCAAAGAAAGCATGTGCTCCTTGCACTTTCTACACTGAATTGTGTAGCCTAAACCTTTGAGATTGCTGTTTGAAAGCCATCTAGGATGGATACAGGTTTAATAGTTATGACGCAGATATAGTCAGTCTTATGAATTTTTATTTATTTTTTTTTTTTTACAATATATTTTTATTTTATTAAATGTATTCCTTAATCTTTTCATACCTGAGGTAATTCATCCATGTCATTAATTAGCAAGCCAGTGTTTTTCTTTTCTTTTTAAAAACAATAGCTTCTGTCTTTGTATAGTCTTTATAGTCTTTGTATAATCTTTGTATCTGAATAAAAAAAATTAACATGAAATGATGCTTCATCTCATTTTAAATATGCATGTTTGCATAAATGTTTTCAATTTACATCAAAACATTAAATTTGTTTTTAGCAAAATTTAAATTCTAAGCGTTTTTATGTAGATTTAAAACTTATTTCACCATGGAGGTGTTCTCATCAAGGAAATACTTCAATAATTCGATAGAAACGTGAACATAAGTCCCACAGTAGGCAGCATCTTGTGAAAATCCTGTAATTTCTTCTAGTTGGGTATAGGCACGGACATGAAAATGTCATGAATGCAGGTCCTCTAGAAAAAGATTTTTGACTTTTAAAAATATACAATATTTTGCAATATTATACAGTATATAATTGACAATCACAAAACACATTTTCAGGCATAAATGACATGATTGTGAACTGGGTGGAGCTTATGCCACCTTCAAAGTTGTTAAGTTTTAGATATTATTAGCAAGTTATTTCTCAGTTATTTAGTATTCTGTGTGCCGAGAAAACATTTCCCACACCATTACTACACCACCACCACCTGAACTGTTGACCCAAAGCAGGTTTGGTGTATAGGTTCACGGTATTAATGCCAAATTCAGACCTTGCCATTTACAGAAATTGACCTTCATCTGGCAACATTTTCAATTTCGGAGCGCTTGTGCTTGTCCCCAGTGTAGACTTCAGATTCCTGCTTTTGGTTGATGGGACTGGAAACCCACGTGTTGTCGGCGTCCACTTTTTACTTTCTCAAGTTACTGCCAGAACGCCATTCCTGCAGTATCACCTGGTGACAGCTGCCATTAAATTGCTTCAATCTGCAGATGTTGATCCCACTGTGGGAAACTAGTCAAAGCCTCAGTCCTAGCAGTTGGATACCTGTGCCATGACATGGGGTGGCTCTCAGGCAATCTGGGTTATGGATGGTGGCGGATGTAGCTGGCGCCAGTCTCTGTCGTCTCCAATGACCAGGGGCATTAGGATGTTGTCAGTATTGCATTGATTGGTTCCTGTGTCGCGGAAAAATCGGTAGGGAGTGGTTATATTCTACACTTTATGTCAAAAAATATGATTTATGACCCCCCATATGATTTACGACCCCTCATGTCAACCTGATTGACAGTCCACCCCAACCTGTAATTTACGACCCCAGCTGTCTTCTGTCTATGTATATGTATGAGCATGCGTGTGTGTGTGTGTGTGTGTGTGTGTGTGTGTGTGTGTGTGTGTGTGTGTGTGTGTTTGTGCGTTTTTCACTACACATTATATGATATTGAGATGAGTTCTACAACCTGCTACGTGTATTGCAGGCTGAGAAACCTATGTTTTTTTTAATAAATAAAAAAACAGGATCAAAGTTTTTGTTAATTTGATTGTAAGAGTGTTTCATGAAATGAACAGACTGTTGGATTGTGAAAGTGCTGAAACATGTTGATGATTACGTCGAGAAAAAAACTTGTTCACTTTTACTGAAACTGAAATCCCAAACATTTTAAAAGCAATCTGAATATCCTGTCACGGTCTACATTTTTAATATGGAATATACTACATTCATTCTTAACTAGTTTTAGCCAATATTACTTTGTTATACATACATCACATTCAATAATACAGATAACAACATGATCAATATATGAGAACACAGAACATACAAAAAGATTAAACATTAAAAAACATCTAGCCACCTATGTGTGGTCGTTCTGAAAAAAATTTTTTTGATTAAATAATACATGTCCCTATCCTGTATCCTGTGTGTGTGTGTGTGTGTGTGTGTGTCACGACGCATTATATGATAATGAGATGAGATTTACAACCTGCTACGTATGGGCTCCCTGTGAGATGTGGTGGTTAAATACAAGCGGCCAGCCGCGTCGATAGGGTCTATGCATAGAGCCGCTCGTCTGTGTAGCGATTCTTAGTTCGCAAAAATTGCTTTTTTCTGAAAAAGTTTTTGATAATCTGGTTTGCAAAAGTGTTTAGTGAAAGATGTTTCAAGTTCAAGTTCAAGTTCAAGTTCAGTTTATTTGTATAGCTCTTTTAACAATGGACATTGTCCAAAAGCAGCTTTACAGAAGTACATAAATTCAGGACAATAATAAATTTATGAATTTATCCTCAATGAGCAAGCCAGCGGCGACGGGTACAATAATAAATGATGGCCGTCTATCTTAACAGTAAGTATATTTATTATCTTGTATTTATTATTGTTGTTATTAAGATTTTTATTTATGCATCGAAGTTCTGATACAAAAAATGCTTAAGCAGGTTCTCTAACGATCAGGCGCAGTGGACGAGACATGCGTTATTGACGAATATTGTACCCGGAATAGTGCGAGTGGTATGTATAAAACTGATTATACACGCATTTACACACCATGTTTATGTTGTATTGTTGGTATGTAGAATTAACGCGTTTCTTATTTGTCTATCCATAGAATCGAAGGGGTGCGATAGGCTAATCTCAGAGCACGGTCTCAGCGAGAGAACGTGAACAACCCCATACTCCGTATGTATTTTGTATTGCAGTAATCATTACATGTATGAAATGATGAAAATGTTTAAAACATACTCATGACATATTGTTTGTTTTCCCCAGAAGGCGTGAAAGCGATAATCAAACAACAGAGTCTAACGAGGTGTGTGTTAAAAATCCTAGAAGAGAGATATGTGAAGGTATTACTCTAGCACAGATACAGCAGCGCCCGGCTGATGGCTGTGAAGTTAATACCGAACACCCGTCGACAGAGCAAGAAGCGGAAACGGGCTAGACATTGGCGTCTCATCAGAGCGGTATGTGATCTATGCACATGTTTGTTAAAATATTTTTCCTAATTCATACACTATCCCTATTGTCTTTTTCCACAGAGCTGAATGTGGTTAACGAAGATTTCAGCTGGTGTGACAATCTGTTAGAAGCGTTGGGCGTGCACTTTTAGTCGGTACATCTGGTCGAAGAACAAGAAAAAGCAATCCACTGGTGTCTACACACAGGATCTACCTTCAAACCAGAAGAGGCGTACAAGGCAGGAATCACAAATTGTTAACAGTGTTTAATCGGCAGCGATATGGGACTGTCTCAAGCCCATTGAGGATCGTTTAAATACCCTTGAGGAACAAGTTATTGGCGTTAATCAGCGTTTGGAGGCCTTTGAAAAGAAACAGGGTTGTTATGCTCTGGATTTGACCGACACACAAAAACAGCATGGAATACATTTAAACACATTTTAAGCGAAGCTCACTTTGCATGAGCAGCGGACCCGTGGAATAGCCGAGGACCAAAAACTAGTGACTGATTTGTTAAAGGAGATGAAAGCTTACACCTCGGGGTGAGTTGTGAAAAACATTTCTTACACATTAGGTGCGTGTTTTTATAAACATGTCCTCCAGAGGAGGCCTATGTGTACTATAATAAAGACAGCTTATGCAGTGGATCTTGTTATCAAAAAGCAATTGTTTTGATGAAAGCGTGTCCTCCTCAAGTGCTGAGACAGGACAACATTTTTAATGATAAAAAGAAACACTGATTCTTGCTGACACATTTTAGTTAAATAGTTTTGCCACTGATTTTACCTGGTCACATTGTGTCTTGGAGAATCTGATACTCACATAGCTGTGTACGCTTTCCCTAGGAAATACACTTTCTAATCTTTTTTGTCTGTTACAATAAGGTAAGGTATTAAAATATGAAACTATGACTATCTGCAGTAATGCAATAAGTTATAAATAAATGTACAGAAAATATTGATATGGTCCTTTCAAACACTTCATACACAGCTTGAAACACATTACCTACACATTGGGTTGTTGCAGCCCAGCAAAAAATTATCACTAACCTAAAAGATGGTTAGACAGTCAACCCCTAGAGGTCAAAATAACCCACAGTTTGGTTTGTCCATATTTGACCCAGATGTGGGTCCAGATTGGGTTATTTTCACCCCAACATTTTTTTTAGTGTGCAAGATTTTTAATAGACTTTTATAAAAATAAATAAATAAATAAATAAATAAAAGTACCACCCTTTTAACACCAGTTTAAGAAGCAAAATGTGAACTCGCTTAACTGAGCACAGGTAAACAAAACAAAGCAGGCCTGGATTAATTAGTTTCTTAACCTGACATTGAAATTATATTTTGTTTACTTTGTAAAAGGAAAAAGCCAGTGTTAATCTAAAATCCAAGCACTAGGTAATACACTGTTTTATCTTTTATAAGTTATTGTGTTATTTGTATGTTGTATGTACTTGTATGTTATTCTGTAACTCAGTGTGGTCTCTTTTTTTAGCTCCTAGGTTTCGATTTTTTTATTTTTAATATAAGAGTACTTGTGTTGGTTCTGTTTGTGCTGCTTCATTTTCTGATGACTGATTTGAATGCATGAATGAGGAAAGTTTGCATTTGCATTATCATGAAATTAAATTATTGTTGGGAATGTACTCTTTTTTTTAGCTGCATTATGCTGTTAATGATGAGCCTGTAAATGATTAGCATTTCAGAGTCAGAAATAGCTGTTGGAAAAGACTGGGAAAAGATATAGGAGTCCTTGAAAGTTTCTTGCGATACAGGTGACTTATTCTTTTATTATTATGGAATGTGATTGAAGACATTGATACAGATATGAAGCCTATAAAAACATACAAGACATATAGGCTAACTTTCCCCCCCAGTGTAGCCCTCATGTATGGCCGTTTCTTTGAGTTTTTCTTGTGGTTGTTTTCTCGTTCGTGATGAGCCTATTGTGTTCATCAAATGTGGCTTAATGCTCTGGCATTCAGATGGTAAATTCATGTACAAATAGCCCATGATCACCACATTATCACTGTGTGTCTACAAATCGACGCGATTTTAACTTCATAGCAAGATGCGCTATTGTAAAACTTCTCTTCACGTAGCTTAATGCCAATCACTGTCTGGACTTTTTTAAATTTTTATTTTTTTATCTTTTTTGTTTAAGTTAAAATTTAAGTCTGTAAGTAATAATTGTTATAAATGTAAGAAATAGTATTATCAGTCATTTTGGTTTTTAAGTGTAAAAGCTGCTGTACCTTTAACAGCCGGTTCGTGCCTTCTTCCCTTCCAGCCCGCGTGCTGATTGAGTTCGGACCCAACTTTGCTAAACAGGGCGTCTTTCGACTTTCAACCCCCACTATTTTTTCCTCTCTGTCAGCTCGGGTTGAAAGCGCACGGAAAGGCTCGTTCAGCTAACAGAACGTACCATTTTATACCAGTGCCTACTGACTCCATTTCTGGCCTGTTCATATTTGTCTACTCGCTTTTCTACTATTGGAATCGCTCAAGCATGAGTGGTCTAGTGCAGAGCATGGCGTTCTTTGGCTATTCCTTACTCACTGCGTTCGTATTCTCGCTCATGCTTGGGACCGTTACATTCTGGGCCTCGCTGACATTTATCCGTTACATCTATCACAGCCTGAAGATGGACTGAAGAATGTTGGCAAATAACACTTGTGCACTAGCGTCTTTTTTTTTTGTGTCGCCGGACACTTCATTGTGAAACCGTTTCGGACATCAAAATGGAGGCTAGTTGTTTTTCAGGAAATGGATCATTTTATCATCAACCATCTCTTTTTAAAACATTTCTCAAAGAGAGACTGATGCTTCATACATAGTTGAATTAAATTATATGATCAGTAAATATTTGATTACAATATTTGTATTTGAATGACATGAAATCAGAGTGGAAAACTACTGCATGTTCATTTGTTACACCGTTGTATCAAAGTTTACTGAAATTGAACCCGACTTGTTTAGCAATGGTATTTGGTTTGTCCGGTGCATAGTGCATTCAATGATTCAGATTAGCAGTTTAAAATTAAATCATTAACTTCATATGGGTTCAGAAATCGGAAAATGGTTTAATGTATGGCTTATGGGATATAAGTGTCATATAGATGGGGTGTGTGTGTGTGTGTGTATGTGTGTGTATGTGTGTGTGTGTGTATGTGTATGTATGTATACATACATATATAAATACATGTGTGAATGTATAGATTTGTAAAAGGGACCGGTTTTGTTTTGTTTGTTTTTTTACGTGGCATGGGCAATAAGGTTAAATACACAGATGAGCATGTAAACAGGGTGGCATTGAGAGGAGCGTTGAATATTCATAAAGGGAATAGTTTTAGAAAGGAGACTTGTGACGACGAAGTGGAAATAAATCAAACCAAGAAGAAAGAGACTAGCAAAAGTAGAAGTTCTTGAAACTATTTATGCTATATTAAATCTGTTATAGCAGTATTAGAAAGAATAACTAAATATACAAAAAAAAAATAAACAAAAAAAAACAAAAAACAAACAAACAAACAACAAAAAACAGGAACTGTCTAGTTTAAGGTCTGTTATTTTAGTGAACTATTACCTGTCTTCGGAGTGAAACGGGACAAGATTTTGAAGTTTTATTAGAGATGAATAATGTGGGACATGGGAGCAATTTGTTCTACTATAGTCACTTTATACAGTTACTGTAATCTTATTTTAGATTTACATATACAATCTTACAATCTTTTCAATAAAGCTACCTTTTTTTTCCTACAAAAAAAGCATCTCTAATTTTTGTGTAGACATTTAATAACAAAGGCTGGATTTTCTAATGTTAATGAATTTTTATAATGAGGTATAAAAGTCATGTAAAAATGTATTCCTCAGAAACCCAAACATGATTGCTGTTGATTTTTTTTTCATTTATTCTTTTTTTTAATTTTGTTTAATCTACCAGATTATGAATCAATAACGAGTTGTACATTTGTATGTACACTTTTTTTAAAATTATTAATAATGTCATTACATTCATATTCAAAATAATGTTTTACTGACTAAAAAAAAAAGCATGCATCAAAATGTCAAAATCAATAGAGATTGAAACCACGTGATGCATTTTTTGGTGGTCGTACTAATGCATACAAATTATATCATAAAGTTGACATCGGTGAGAAAATCCGTTATGTCAACTTTACAAGTCTGTATCCATATTGTCAGGCCAAGAAGTGTTATCCCATAGGTCACCCCCAAATTATTTTTTAAGGATTTTGAACCTCTTGAAAATTATTATGGATTTGTCAAAGCCACGGTGCTGCCGCCGAGAAAACTGCTTCACCCCGTCCTTCCTTATAGGACCGGTGGTAAGCTTATGTTTCCGCTCTGTCGTACCTGTGCCGGACAGCAGAATCAGACACCCCCATGTAGACATGATGATGAGGAAAGGGCCATTTCAGGTTGTTGGGTTAGTATTGAGTTGTTAAAAGCTGTGGAGAAGGGGTATGTTGTTATGAAAGTGGATGAAGTGTGGCATTTTCCTCAGCGTTCGGAAACCTTGTTTTGTGATTATGTTAAAACGTTTTTACAGTACAAACAAGAGGCCAGCGGATTCCCCGCGAGTGTTGTGACAGACGCAGACAAAGAGGCATTCATAGCCGATTATTTTTAAAAAGAGGGCATTAAACTGAATCACGACAAGATAATCCTTAACCCCACACGTAGGTCTATTACTAAACTTCTGTTGAACTCGCTTTGGGGGCGATTCTCTATGCGTGAAAATTTGCCGTGTACAGAGTTGCTTTCAGATCCTGAGCAGTTCGCCCAACACATTTTTGGTGGCGGATACGACGTTAAACACTTCTCGTTCGTGTCAGACACTTGCTCTAATACAGTGGTGTTACACTGACGGTAAATGTGGGCAGACCCGCGACATTAACATCTTTCTTGGTGCGTTTACAACAGCGCATGCGCGTCTAGAACTGTATGATCTAATGGACAAATTCGGTGATAGATTGTTGTACAGTGACACAGACAGCGTCATCTTTACATCTAGAGATGGTGACTGGGATCCTCCATTGGGGCCTTACCTCGGTAATCTGACTGATGAAGTTGGGGGTGGCGACCATATTGTAGAGTTTTGTTCAGGGGGTCCGAAAACATACGGCTACCGTACTGCTAAGGGTGCTGTTTGTATGCAGGTCAAGGGTAGCACGCTCAATGCCGTAAACTCAAAAGCAATTAGGTTAGACACACTGATCGGACTTGTTGATCACTATGTCGTTGCGGGTGATAACGGTTGTCATATACTGGCACACACCGATAGTATAGCGAGAGATAAAAAACACTTCACACTTCACAATAGGACAGTTGTCAAAAAGTTTAAGGTAGTGTTCAACAAACGCGTGCTCCTCCCTGATTTCACAACAATTCTATATGGGTTCTGACATGTTTTTTGAACACAGGGGTGTTCGAGACACTGATGGTTTTGATTTCAGATTACAGCACCCATTTTCATGTGTGATAAGTGGACCTTCAAACTCGGGAAAGTCATATTTTGTAAAAATGTTGCAAAATGCTGTACAGCTGATTTCTAAAAAAATTTAAAACATTGTATGTATTTATGATTGTTGGCAACCGTTGTATGACGAATTATTGAAAATGTACAAAATAAATTTTATTGAAGGACTACCACAGACTCTAAACGATGATGATTTGTTCCCAGTCAACAAAACTAATTTGTTAATCCTGGATGATCTGATGAAAGAGGCCAGCGGGGACAACGAGGTGGAAAAGTTGTTCACACAGTATGTTCACCATAGAAACCTTAGTGCTATTTATATCGTACAGAATTTATTTTGCCAGGGTAAATCCAGCAGGACTATCAGTTTAAACACAAATTATCTGATGTTGTTTAAAAACCCTAGAGACATCAACCAAGTGAGTGTACTAGGAATGCAAATGTACCCCGGTAACACAAAATTTTTTATGGAATGTTATCAAGATGCTACCAACAAACCTTTCGGTTACCTAATGATTGATTAGAAAACAATGAACACTATCGACTCAGAACAGATTTTCTTTCAACGAATCCTGTTGTATACATACAGAAAAGAAGGTAGTTGGGAAAAAAGTGTTGGATTGTGAAAAAAAAAAAATGTCCGATAGACTTTGTAGAAACATGCCTCTTTTAAAAATATTATTAAACGCAACACCCAAACAGAGACGGTTATTTTACAGTCTGCCGCAGATGAACTCATTGCGACCTTGTGTGAAGTGCCTCTTAACGTTCTCCAAGGGAATATTCCGCTCACGGCTCTACAGTACCGCAAACTGAGAAGGAATAAAAGAGCTCTGAAGCTTGTGGCTGACAAGAAAATAGCTGTTAAGAGAAAAAGACGTCTGATAAATCAGCAGGTGGGTTTTCTACTACCGCTATTAAGTGTAGCAATACCATTTATCAGCAATCTGGTCGCATCTAGATAACATGGGGGGGGGATTATGAAAAGGCTAAGCTGTATACAAATACATTACAACGTTTTTTAACAATCGCAAGACAGGGGGACCGTGAAACCAACACGTTAACATTAACACCCCCACAGACTGACGGTATTGAAAAAGAAGACCAGTCCTCTGCGGTGGGCGTGGGCATTCACGATATTTCAGATACTGTTGTGCTCGACGTTTTGAAGAATGTTCCACAGAGGAGTGTAAAAAACGCTCGTTACATTTTAGATAAAATTTCTAAATCTAAAGACGTCACATCTTGGGCTGAGTCGGGGGAGTTTGTGTTTAAAAGCCGAACAATCCACGGTTCGCACATGCTCGATTTAGTCAAAGGTGTCACAGCTCCACAAAAGGTTTCTGATGCGCGGAGACCTATTGGCTGGAACGAGTTTCTGCAGGCTTTTTCTATTTTAAATATACCGTACTCGACGGTGCCGAATCGTTATGTCAGACAAGTTATTAACTCTTTAAAAAACAATACGACTCCTATTATAACCAGCGCATCTAAGAAGAGTAAAAAAGGACAGAAAGCGCCAGCATCACGCTCAAATTATTCAGACGAGCCTGCATTATTCAGCTCGCCGCCTCTCGACGCAAGTCAGTGGTTGAAATATTTATCTCAGAGTTTTTGTATGTTCTGTGTTTCCTATTTTTTGGTCATGTTATTATTATCAATATTATTGATTGTGTTGTATGTATAATATTATTATTATTAATAATAATAATAATAATAATAATAATAATAATAATAATAATAATAATAATAATAATAATAAAGTCAACAAAAAAAGACGCTTCTATTCTTTAGTTGTTGTTTATTTGAAAAATGTTAAACATGATACATAAACACTTCACACGTCTGAACACAGCGTATACAATTGAAAACATTTTCATTACAATGAGTCTGTTTTAGTTTTTTCACAAAAGCAGATACCTTTTTGTCATTTTTAATAAAATCACTGGTATACAGACTCATCACATAATCATAATCCCTTTGACATATGGTAAAGAAAGAACACACAATGCTGCCCGCATGTATCTGATGAAAAATCTTGGACTTGCACTGATGAATATTGTACAACACTAGAATTGCGGTTTAGAAAGTTTTTAATAAGTGACGGAAAACGTGGGTAATCTGGTTTATTACCAAAGCTGTCGAAAAAACACCCCACCTCATCTTCATTTATGTAGATAGCCAGCCAGTGTTCACCTGGGAGTCCTGATGGGTGTGTGTTTATCACTACCATACCGGGTAATTTTTTTTAATGGTTCTTTTGGAAGACAGTCACACGGGAGCACCCCGAGAAAATGTGTGTTGCATGAGATCTTGTCCATGATGGCTGTAAGTTCTACTGTGTCCATTTTTAATTTTTATTTTACATATTAATAGTAGTCAACCAGGATCTGTCGACGATTTGACACTTCGATTATGCTGTCGAATATGGCATAAACAATCAAATTAATCGTTCTGGGTAGCGGCTGTCTAAAACGGGCTTCTAGTCTGATGTTTCCAGACTTGATAAGTGAAATGTGTTGGCCACACTCCTCGTCTGGCGTGAGATTGAATGTGTACAGGGTGTCCCCCTGTAGAAAATCCTCCCTGTCTATTGAAAGAGGTTGGTTTTTAAGATGTTTTCCAGAAGCCAGCGCTAACTGATAAAATTCACGTACTGCAGAGCCACTTTCATATTCTGGTTGCAGAGGCTTCGCGGGGTGTTGCTGACCATCCAGATAAATAGCCAAAAATTCTAGGTCATAGGTTTTAAAAGCAAATGGATTTTAATTATAAGCTCCTGTAAATGCATCATTATCGACCATCGCTAGAACCACAGATTTTGGCATGGTTCCTAAGAATAAATTTTCTTGATTACAGACGCGAGATCCTGCAGGTATTGAAAAAATTTTCAGACACACGCGATCGATAGGGTATTTTGCGGTCATCATTAACAATGTCTTTGCATGTCCCAATCTTACAGCCGGTGATACAGACACTTTTTTTTTTTTTTTTACAAATAGTGACACTGATAGAATATTTAGCTTATATTGTGCAGCGTCGCTCCTCATCAAGCAGAATTCGTCTTTACCTCTTGTCATACGGATTTTAATGTCCACGCCGTTAAGCATATGTTTTTCTTGAAAGTAAATATCACTGTGAACAGGAGCGAGAGGTTCCACGACATTGCTCGCATTGGTAAAAGCAGCTCTTTTTGTGAGCCCGTGATTACCACCCGCGGGGTCTGATACGTCCATATGTCCCGCCGTGTCTTTGTAAAACAATGCCGCAGAGAAAAGTGTTTCAAGTGCGTCTCTACCATAATTGGTAAGACACTGTATTATACAACGATAAGGTTATGTGCTAGAGCTCTGTGATATAAGATGATCTCCTAACGACACTTCCACTTGTGAAAATATAGTTGCCCCTGGATAATTTATAAGGCCCACCGGTGCTCCGTCCACGATATCAGTGCCGTCAGCGTTAGTGATTTTGAGACGCAAAAATACTAGTGTGTTGTTTAGGTCTACATAATCCTCTCCAGTCCCCGCTATAAAAAATTCCAGCGGTGATGAGTCCGATATGGCTGATAATGGTGGTACTTCTATATAAGTATTTTTTTCAATAACTGTTTGAGTCATCGGCACTGTGAACAGATCTAGTTCGGTTATTAAACATTCTTCTGACATGTTGTGTAGTAAAGCCATGATCTAAAATATTGTTTTAACACGGGGCTTTGGTCTTTTTTTTTTTTTTTGATGTAGCGCTTTTTGTTGTCACCACGCGTCTGCTCTTTACAACTGAAGCATTCTTAACATTGTGTTTTGTTTTCTTTCATACTTGACCACTCCTCCGGATCCCTGGTGGCCTAGCTGATCTATTGTGAGCCATAGCCATCAACCCTGATCCGTCTTGAGTATCACCGTCATTAAAAGACCGTGATAACGTGTTGGTAACAACGTCGCTTAGTGTGTTTTTTAGCAGCTGATTTAAGATGCGGCTTGGCTATGCTAAATCCTCGTTTTAGCAAAGGTATGGCCATTCTAAAGAGTCCCCTAAACATACCGCCCAAGCCGGCCCCATACATAACCCCCCCACCGGCATACCCCGGGAGTCCATTACCAGCTTGATTCTGGTAATAGGCCACATAACGCATGGGATCGATGTTGTTCATGTTATTGAGATACACCATCTTTAAACAAACTGTGTCACAGGTCTAAAGTGAAGCTTAACACACACCTTCCCGTAACTGAACGGTACGTCTTTATTTTGGTCGTATTTCACCTGCATAGTTATTTCTGTGATGGATGATTTGTTAACTGACAGGTAATGCGGTCTATCGTATCTAACAGTAATATTCTTATTAATATCACCGTCTATATGCACACAACGTAGTAGTGGAACGTGGTGGTCGCCAACTGATTGATATTCTATAATATCTGTGTATATATACATGGTGTAGAACCCACCATTTATGTCCACCTGATAGGGGGCATACGTCACAGGTATATACCCTACTATGTGTTTTTCATGATTTTGATTACTAGTTTCTATAGCAACGCCTGGTTTTAAACCTAAAATATTAGCCAGTTTTCCATAAAATGTCAATGACGTCTTTGGAGGGGCTTTCAGAAACACTTTCTTTTTAATATGGTCATAACCGAGACTCACCCCCGATGCCAGGTTTGCGTTGATCCCCCTGATCAAAAAAGGAACGTCCTCATAATAACCCGTCTTTTACATGTAAGGTATGTTTGACGTTTTCCGATCGCCGGTGATGAAAAGTTCTTTGGGGTCAACATGATTCTTGCTAACTGATGACTTTGTTTCATCATAGCTGAAAATGAACGTAGCATCTGTCTCATTAAACGTGTACCACGACACGGGGTATTCAAATTCGATTAACCCCACTTGCCATTCTCCTTTTAAATTTATACCTTTCGCCAATCTGGTTGTGTAATTAGATATGCGGTTTTCCGGATAAACAGATAATGATGCGTTGCATGGCAACGTAACATAAAAACCACCCTCTGCCATGGCTGTTTTTAGGAGTGTGCCTTGGACACTTGTTGGTCTTTATTTTTATCGTTTCTGCACATCGACCAAATCTTTCTGGTCGATCCACGACGCACATTTTGCAGGCCACCCGAGCCATCGAACCAGCACTAATGTTTTCCAACCTTGTTTCTTCTTGTCTAAATTTTTTTCCACTTTAAATGCCTTGTTTTTGTTCACAATTATTTTTTGTAATTCCTCCTCATAAAAGACTCCATCGATAACATCGCCGTCGTAATCACATAGCCTGTAGATCGGTGGGCCTCGAGGTACACAATCCGTTATGGTGAAAAATTCATGCGTATAGTTTTCCTCATACCCTTTTGTGAATACCCCTCTTGCTTTAGAAATTCTAACAACATCACCAATTTTACATTTAAAAACCTGTTTGGCACAGCGAGCTCCGCTAGCACCATACAGATTATGAAACACCACAGACTCGTTATCTCTGTTCACATCAACCGGTCTCATCTTAATGCTACGGTGAAATCTCACATTGTACCCATCTGTGATATCTTGAAGTACATCTACGTAACGTTTGGAATTTGTTGCTGTTAAATATCTCCACATCCTACCTTTTAAGGTTCTATTAAACCGCTCAGTGACACAGGCTTTTAATTCTGTGGCGGGTGCAAAATGTATGATATTGTACTTTTTTGTCATGCTTTGAAAATGTTTATTAAAAAACTCCTTTCCGTTGTCTGTCTGTAATTTACGTGACACACGACCTTCCTTCAGTATAGATTCGAAAGCTTTAGTTACCTCGATTCCTGATTTATGTTTTAATAAACGCGTCCATGCATATTTATTAAACAGATCTATACACGTCAACAGAAAACGGTTATTGTCATTTTCCGCAACGTATGCAGACATGTCAACTAGATCGGCCTGGAACTGCATATCGATGCCATAGACAAAAACACGATTCCTTTTGAAATTCAAACGAGGATTTCTGTGTAGCGTGTACGCGTCCTCTCCGGCCAGCCAGTCCGAAACTTGTTTATCGTTTAAGCGAATACCCGTTTCCTTTAAAACACCATCTTTTAAACGTTTTTTACCTCCTAAAGACCCCGGATTAGAAGGGTTGTAATATTTTTTTTTTCATTTCTTCGGTCATGTTGACGGTTCAGACTCCACAAAAGAATAACACGTGTTTTAAATGTTTGAGATTTTATTTCGGTGAAAGAAAATCAACATCATACAGCATCGAGGTGCTGTAGAAATTTTATACACATTACACTGTTTTTCTCGACAATGTAATCAACAAATGTTTCGACGATTTCACAAACATCATTCTCGTCTTTTCTTGATAACATTATGCATAAATCAGTCACATTAGCACACATACACATTATGTCAGCAATTCTAATACTGCTGCCACATTCAGTCATCAGGTCTAGTATTTTTCTGATTGTTGTACAAACCGACTCGCCCGCATTAATACACATATGCATCATATCTGTCCACACATTCGACATTCCTCTCACATCGCATATTTGTCTCTTGAGTTTTGTTAAACGTTTTGGGTCAACGACGCAATCGTTTACAACAATAGATACATCAACATCATCATTAATGATCTTATACAACAAGTTGATAATCTCACATCTAATACGTCGTTTAAATAGATACTTTGTCAGACCTGCTGTGCGCCACGTGTTCCCCATTTTCAGTGTCACACACGGGTTGTATGCGGGATTCCCTTCCACCCGTCCACGGCGTCGTAGACAATTTGTTCGTTGTTGGTATCCACAATTTTCTCACGGACTTCAAGAAGCTTCTCCACGATGTAAACTTCCTCCCGCAATTCGTGTAAAATACCGTCAACAGTACCTTGAATTCTCTTGGGGTGTCGCCTAAAACCACACCTGCTCAATGCTTGGGCTATGATGTGTTTAAGCCCCGGTTTAATCAGATTACGTGACAGTTCCTCAAAGTAGCCGTCGAAAAAAAATAGGCGTCAGGCTGGAACAGACAGGAATGTCAGTAGTTATATCATGCACCTTCAATTTATGTCAAAAAAATGATTTATGACCCTCCTGTCATATGATTTATGACCCCTCATGTCAGCCTGATTGACAGTTCAGCACAACCTGTAATTTACGACACCACCAGTCTTCTGTCTGTGTGTATGTATGCGCATGCGTGCGTGTGTGTGTGTGTGTGTGTGTGTGTGTATTAATGGGTTTTACACCCCCGCTATGTGCATATTGAAAAAGCTATTGATTAAATAAATAGCTGTGGATAAAACATAGAAGAGGCGCCGTAATACCCATACGATGTCTGGTCCACGAGTTCCCAAACCCTTAGAAGGACGATGTGTATTTCACCAAGAATACGTGTTGAAATGAGTGGTGTCGGCTTTTGCGTCAGTGGGGGAAAACAGGGGTGTTATCAAAAACCGAAGACCATCCCTTAAACCCTCCCCCACGAACTTTTCTGTAAGGTACATAAATCACAAAAAGCTCATGTCACTGTCATGAAATGTGTATAAATTATGACTCTAGTGTCACTCGCGAATGTGTGTGAATTATGATCCCCTTGAACTGACAGTTTGGCAAGCGCTGTAATTTATAACTTTTCCCTGTATCCTGGAAGTTTGTTCTTTCCCAGGTGTGTGTGTGTGTGTGTGTGTGTGTGTGTGTGTGTGTGTGTGTGTGTGTGTGTGTGTGTGTGTGTGTGTGTGTGTGTGTTTCACGACGCATTATATGATAATGAGATGAGTTTTACACACCTGCTATGTGTGTTGTGGCCTGAGAAAACCGATGTTTTTATGAAAACGTGGCCGGATCAAAGTTTTTGTTAATTTGATTGTAAAAGTGTTTCATGAAATGGACAAACTGATGTATTGTGAAATTGCTGAAACATTTGTTGATTACGTCGAGAAAAACACTTGTTCACTTTTACTGAACTGAAATCCCAAACATTTAAAAAAACATGTGAGTTATTCTTTGTGGAATCGAATCTGAATATCCTGTCATGGTACACATTTAATGAGGAATATGCTGCGTTCATTCTTAACTCATTTTAGCCAATAATACTTTATTATACATTCATCACATTCAATAATACAGATAACAACACGACCAAAATATGAGAACACAAAACATACAAAAAAAGATAAAAAAATAAAATTTTTTTTTTTAAAATTAGCCATCTACGTGTGTGCGTTCTGAAAAACTTTTGTTTAAACTCTGATTAAATAATCCTGACCTTTCCTGTATCCTGTGTGTGTGTGTGTGTGTGTGTGTGTGTGTGTGTGTGTGTGTGTGTGTGTGTGTGTGTGTGTGTTTGTGTGTGTGTGTGTTCTGAAAAAGCTGTTGGTTAAATAAAAACCGTGGACGGGTCAAAGTTTTTTGTTAAATTGATTTGTAAGAGTGTTTCAATAAATGAACAGACTGATGTTTGTGAAACTGCTGAAACATTTTGTTGATTACGTTATTGAGAAAAACACTTGTTCTCTTTTACTGAACTGAAATCCCCAAACATTTAAAAACCATCTGAGTTATTCTTTTGTGGAATCGAATCTGAATATCCTGTGTCATTCTTAACTAACTTTAGCCAATAATACTTTATTATACACACATCACATTCAATAATACAGATAACAACATGATCAAAATACGAGAACATACAAAAAAAAAAAAAGATCAAAATTTTTTAAATTTATCCACTGACTCCAGTCATGAGGGGTGAACTGAATACATGGTCATCTGGGTAATTTGAATGTGTTGATGGCGAACTAGTGGGCGTTTTCTGTTTTTACTCTTCTTAGACGAGCGTCAGATAGCATGTGGTAATGGCCCCGAGCTCGGCAGCCCTGCGGTGCCTGCGGCTCAGACACGGCATCAGCATGTATTATCCGGGGCCGAGTGTGGCCCACGGCTCGCTCTGACACGTGTGTTTTTGTTACGGTGGTAAAGTACTGGGGCCGATTCTTGTTCACCATAACTAACCCGGATCTGGCTTTAGAGTCTGGGCCACTTTTGGCGATGAATCTGCTTGGTTCAATCAGATGCCCTAATATTTATAACAGTATCAAATATATTTAGATATAATGCAGCATATTCTTTTATATGCTTTTATTTATTATAAACGCACGTCGTTGTGCTCTCAGGTGATTTCATCTCCACTCACACAGCAGTGGGAGGGTCTTGTACCTGTAGTAGTGGGAGATGGCAGCCGTGTTTGTGCGGGTAGGACGCGAACAAAACAAGAGATTTGGGACTATTTAGATAAAACAGTTCGGGTAAGCATCGATTCACATTTACTTTTCGAGTATTGTATTTGCAGATGTTCATAAAGGACCTTGTAAAAAGTGAATGTTCACGCTGCACTAAACTTTGACGAGCAGCACAATGACCAGTGTATATACAAGTAGAAAGAGCAGGTCGTTTGTGTTTGTATTTTTACTTTCCACACTCTTCTCATTTTTATGAACGCAATTGAATTATGCGAACGTTGTTTTTACTCCATATTTCTTCAAGGACAATAAAGGTTTTATGAGAGTTACGAGGATTTGTTTTTATTATTAAGTAATACGCTACTATAACTCCACGCATTTTTTTTTTTTCAGTGGTGGCTTTTAAGCTGGGCAGATGAACGCTGTCTGTATATTCAAACACTGGTAACCTTTGTTATTACACATATATTTCACAGAAAGACTTGTGTAAGTTTTCAGTTTACATTCATAGTGAGCTTGAAAATGGTACATAGAGGACTAATTACAAATCTTGCATAACACACTGATGTGTTTCTGTAGCCGGTGGCGACTGATACCTTTATCCACGCCTCGAGGTTCAGGCTCAACAGGTCGGTTTTGGAATTCAGTCAATTTTACTGTTTAAAACATTATTCACAATGTTACTGTAAAGTTTAGTTAGGTGACCGTTTTTAGGTTAACTGATATAAGCCTGATATAGCAGGGGTGTAAAACCCCTTAACATATAATGCTTTCGTGAAATACACACACACACACACACACACACACACACACACACACACACACACACACACACACACACACCTGGGAAAGAACAAACTTCCAGGATACAGGGAAAAAGTTATAAATTACAGCGCTTGCCAAACTGTCAGTTCAAGGGGATCATAATTCACACACATTCGCGAGTGACACTAGAGTCATAATTTATACACATTTCATGACAGTGACATGAGCTTTTTGTGATTTATGTACCTTACAGAAACGTTCGTGGGGGAGGGTTTAAGGGATGGTCTTCGGTTTTTTGATAACACCCCTGTTTTCTCCCTGACGCAAAAGCCGACACCACTCATTTCAACACGTATTCTTGGTGAAATACACATCGTCCTTCTAAGGGTTTGGGAACTTGTGGACCAGACATCGTATGGGTATTACGGAGCCTCTTCTATGTTTTATCCGCAGCTATTTATTTAATCAATAGCTTTTTCAACATGCACATAGCGGGGGTGTAAAACCCATTAACACACACACACACTCACACACATATGTACGCACGCACGCACGCACACACACGCACACACGCACGCATGCGCATACATACACACAGACAGAAGACTGGTGGGGTCGTAAATTACAGGTTGTGCTGAACGGTCAATCAGACTGACATGAGGGTCATAAATCATATGACAGGGGGGTCATAAATCATTTGTTTGACATAAAGTGCATGATATAACTATTGACATTCCTGTCTGTTCCAGCCTGACACCTATTTTTTCGACGGCTACTTTGAGGAACTGTCACGTAATCTGATTAAACCGGGGCTTAAACACATCATAGCCCAAGCATTGAGCAGGTGTGGTTTTAGGCGACACCCCGAGAGAATTCAAGGTACTGTTGACGGTATTTTACACGAATTGCGGGAGGAAGTTTACATCGTGGAGAAGCTTCTTGAAATCCGTGAGAAAATTGTGGATACCAGCAACGAACAAATTGTCTACGACGCCGTGGACGGGTGGAAGGGAATCCCGCATACAACCCGTGTGTGATACTGAAAATGGGGAACACGTGGCGCACAGCAGGTCTGACAAAGTATCTGTTTAAACGACGTATTAGATGTGAGATTATCAACTTGTTGTATAATATCATTAATGATGATGTTGATGTATCTATTGTTGTAAACGATTGCGTCCTTGACCCAAAACGTTTAACAAAACTCAAGAGACAAATATGCGATGTGAGAGGGATGTCGAATGTGTGGACAGATATGATGCATATGTGTATTAATGCGGGCGAGTCGGTTTGTACAACAATCAGAAAAATACTAGACCTGATGACTGAATGTGGCAGCAGTATTAGAATTGCTGACATAATGTGTATGTGTGCTAATGTGACTGATTTATGCATAATGTTATCAAGAAAAGAAGAGAATGATGTTTGTGAAATCGTCGAAACATTTGTTGATTACATTGTCGAGAAAAACAGTGTAATGTGTATAAAATTTCTACAGCATCTCGATGCTGTATGATGTTGATTTTCTTTCACCGAAATAAAATCTCAAACATTTAAAACACGTGTTATTCTTTTGTGGAGTCTGAACCGTCAACATGACCGAAGAAATGAAAAAAATTTATTACAACCCTTCTAATCCGGGGTCTTTAGGAGGTAAAAAACGTTTAAAAGATGGTGTTTTAAAGGAAACGGGTATTCGCTTAAACGATAAACAAGTTTCGGACTGGCTGGCCGGAGAGGACGCGTACACGCTACACAGAAATCCTCGTTTGAATTTCAAAAGGAATCGTGTTTTTGTCTATGGCATCGATATGCAGTTCCAGGCCGATCTAGTTGACATGTCTGCATACGCTGAGGAAAATGACAATAACCGTTTTCTGTTGACGTGTATAGATCTATTTAGTAAATATGCATGGACGCGTTTATTAAAACATAAATCAGGAATCGAGGTAACTAAAGCTTTCGAATCTATACTGAAGGAAAGTCGTGTGCCACGCAAATTACAGACAGACAAAAGGAGTTTTTTAATAAACATTTTCAAAAAAATTTACAATTTTTTACAAAAAAGTACAATATCATACATTTTGCACCCGCCACAGAATTAAAAACCTGTGTCATTGAGCGGTTTAATAGAACCTTAAAAGGTAGGATGTGGAGATATTTAACAGCAACAAATTCCAAACGTTACGTAGATGTACTTCAAGATATCACAGATGGGTACAATGTGAGATTTCACCGTAGCATTAAGATGAGACCGGTTGATGTGAACAGAGATAACGAGTCTGTGGTGTTTCATAATCTGTATGGTGCTAGCGGAGCTCGCTGTGCCAAACACGTTTTTAAATGTAAAATTGGTGATGTTGTTAGAATTTCTAAAGCAAGAGGGGTATTCACAAAAGGGTATGAGGAAAACTATACGCATGAATTTTTCACCATAACGGATTGTGTACCTCGAGACCCACCGGTCTACAGGCTATGTGATTACGACGGCGATATTATCGATGGAGTCTTTTATGAGGAGGAATTACAAAAAATAATTGTGAACAAAAACAAGGCGTTTAAAGTGGAAAAAATTTTAGACAAGAAGAAACAAGGTCGGAAAACATTAGTGCTGGTTCGATGGCTCGGGTGGCCTGCAAAATTTGCATCGTGGATCGACCAGAAAGATTTGGTCGTTTGGAAAGATTTGGACATTAAAATCCGTATGACAAGAGGTAAAGACGAATTCTGCTTGATGAGGAGCGACGCTGCACAATATAAGCTAAATATTCTATCAGTGTCACTATTTGTAAAAAAAAAAAAAAAGTGTCTGTATCACCGGCTGTAAGAGTGGGACATGCAAAGACATTGTTAATGACGACCGCAAAATACCCTATCGATCGCGTGTGTCTGAAAAATTTTTCAATTCCTGCAGGATCTCGCGTCTGTAATCAAGAAAATTTATTCTTATGAACCATGCCAAAATCGGTGGTTCTAGCGATGGTCGATAATGATGCATTTACAGGAGCTTATAATAAAAATCCATTTGCTTTTAAAAACTATGACCTAGAATTTTTGGCTATTTATCTGGATGGTCAGCAACACCCTGCAAAGCCTAGAATATGAAAGTGGCTCTGCAGTACGTGAATTTTATCAGTTAGCGCTGGCTTCTAGAAAACATCCTAAAAACCAACCTCTTTCAATAGGCAGGGAGGATTTTCTACAGGGATATACCTTGTACGCATTCAATCTCACACCAGACGAGGAGTGTGGCCAACACATTTCACTTATCAAGTCTGGAAACATCAGACTAGAAGCCCGTTTTAGACAGCCGCTACCCAGAACGATTAATTTGATTGTTCATGCCATATTCGACAGCATAATCGAAGTGTCAAATAGTCGACAGATCCTGGTTGACTACTATTAATATTTAAAATAAAAATAAAAAATGGACACAGTAGAACTTACAGCCATCATGGACAAGATCTCATACAACACACATCTTCCAAAAGAACCATTCAAAAAATTACCCGGTATGGTAGTGATAAACACACACCCATCAGGGCTCCCAGGTGAACACTGGCTGGCCATCTACATAAATGAAGATGGGGGGGTGGGGTGTTTTTTCGACAGCTTTGGTAATAAACCAGATTACCCACGTTTTCCGTCACTTATTAAAAACTTTCTAAACCGCAATTCTAGTGTTGTACAATATTCATCAGTGCAAGTCCAAGATTTTTCATTAGATACATGCGGGCAGCATTGTGTGTTCTTTCTTTACCATATGTCAAAGGGATATGATTATGATTCTGTGATGAGTCTGTATACCGGTGATTTTATTAAAAATGACAAAAAGGTGTCTGTTTTTGTGAAAAAAAACTAAAACAGACTCGTTGTAATGAAAATGTTTTCAATTGTGTACGCTGTGTTCAGACGTGTGAAGTGTTTATGTATCATGTTTAAAATTTTTCAAATAAACAACAACTAAAGAATAGAAGCATCTTTTTTTACTTTATTATTATTATTATTATTATTATTATTATTCTTATTATTATTATTATTATTATTATTATTATTATTATTATTATTATTAATAATAATAATATTATACATACAACACAGTCAATAATATCGATAATAATAACATGACCAAAAAATAGGAAACACAGAACATACAAAAACTCTGAGATTAATATTTCAACCACTGACTCGCGTCGAGAGGCGGAGAGCTGAATAATGCAGGCTCGTCTGAATAATTTGAGCGTGATGCTGGCGCTTTCTGTCCTTTTTTTACTCTTCTTAGATGCGCTGGTTATAATAGGTGTAGTATTGCTTTTTAAAGAATTAATAACTTGTCTGACATAACGATTCGGCACCGTCGAGTATGGTACATTTAAAATAGAAAAAACCTGCAGAAACTCGTTCTAGCCAATAGGTCTCCGCGCATCAGAAACCTTTTGTGGAGCTGTGACACCTTTGACTAAATTGAGCATGTGCGAACCGTGGATTGTTCGGCTTTTAAACACAAACTCCCCCGACTCAGCCCAAGATGCGACGTCTTTAGATTTAGAAATTTTATCTAAAATGTAACGAGCGTTTTTTACACTCCTCTGTGGAACGTTCTTCAAAACGTCGAGCACAACAGTATCTGAAATATCGTGAATGCCCACGCCCACCGCAGAGGACTGGTCTTCTTTTTCAATACCATCAGGCTGTGGTGTTGTGTGTGAGTGTTAATGTTAACGTGTTGGTTTCATGGTCCCCCTGTCTTGCGATTGTTAAAAACGTTGTAATGTATTTGTATACAGCTTATCCTTTTCATAATCGTCCAAATCAGATCTGTGCAAAATACTTCTTATAGTCCCGTCCAAATCATTCTCCACAACACGTCGAATAGTCTCGCGCGGGGGTCACTCAGTAGTTTATTCATTTGATGCTGGGGTACTAAAAACATCTTCTCTGCATACTCCCCCCCCCCCCCATGTTATCTAGATGCGACCAGATTGCTGATAAATGGTATTGCTACACTTAATAGCGGTAGTAGAAAACCCACCTGCTGATTTATCAGATTTATCTTTTTCTCTTAACAGCTATTTTCTTGTCAGCCACAAGCTTCAGAGCTCTTTTATTCCTTCTCAGTTTGCGGTACTGTAGAGCCGTGAGCGGAATATTCCCGTGGAGAACGTTAAGAGCCACTTCACACAAGGTCGCAATGAGTTCATCTGCGGCAGACTGTAAAATAACCCGTCACTGTTTGGGTGTTGCGTTTAATAATATTTTTAAAAGAGGCATGTTTCTACAAAGTCTATCGGACATTTTTTTTTTTTCACAATCCAACACTTTTTTCCCAACTACCTTCTTTTCTGTATGTATACAACAGGATTCGTTGAGAGAAAATCTGTTCTGAGTCGATAGTGTTCATTGTTTTCTAATCAATCATTAGGTAACCGAAAGGTTTGTTGGTAGCATCTTGATAACATTCCATAAAAAATTTTGTGTTACCGGGGTACATTTGCATTCCTAGTACACTCACTTGGTTGATGTCTCTAGGGTTTTTAAACAACATCAGATAATTTGTGTTTAAACTGATAGTCCTGCTGGATTTACCCTGGCAAAATAAATTCTGTACGATATAAATAGCACTAAGGTTTCTATGGTGAACATACTGTGTGAACAACTTTTCCACCTCGTTGATCCCGCTGGCCTCTTTCATCAGATCATCCAGGATTAACAAATTAGTTTTGTTGACTGGGAACAAATCATCATCGTTTAGAGTCTGTGGTAGTCCTTCAATAAAATTTATTTTGTACATTTTCAATAATTCATCATACAACGGTTGCCAACAATCATAAATACATACAATGTTTTAAATTTTTTTAGAAATCAGCTGTACAGCATTTTGCAACATTTTTACAAAATATGACTTTCCCGAGTTTGAAGGTCCACTTATCACACATGAAAATGGGTTCTGTAATCTGAAATCAAAACCATCAGTGTCTCGAACACCCCTGTGTTCAAAAAACATGTCAGAACCCATATAGAATTGTTGTGAAATCAGGGAGGAGCACGCGTTTGTTGAACACTACCTTAAACTTTTTGACGACTGTCCTATTGTGAAGTGTGAAGTGTTTTTTATCTCTCGCTATACTATCGGTGTGTGCCAGTATATGACGACCGTTATCACCCGCAACGACATAGTGATCAACAAGTCCGATCAGTGTGTCTAACCTAATTGCTTTTGAGTTTACGGCATTGAGCGTGATACCCTTGACCTTCATACAAACAGCACCCTTAGCAGTACGGTAGCCGTATGTTTTCGGACCCCCTGAACAAAACTCTACAATATGGTCGCCACCCCCAACTTCATCAGTCAGATTACCGAGGTAAGGCCCCAATGGAGGATCCCAGTCACCATCTCTAGATGTAAAGATGACGCTGTCAGTGTCACTGTACAACAATTTATCACCCAATTTGTCCATTAGATCATACAGTTCTAGACGCGTATGCGCTGTTGTAAACGCACCAAGAAAGATGTTAATGTTGCGGGTCTGCCCATATTTACCATCAGTGTAACACCACTGTATTAGAGCAACAGTGTCTGACACGAACGAGGAGTGTTTAACGTCGTATCTGCCACCAAAAATGTGTTGGGCGAACTGCTCAGGATCTGAAAGCAATTCTGTACACGGCAAATTTTCACGCATAGAGAATCGCCCCCAAAGCGAGTTCAACAGAAGTTTATTAATAGACCTACGTGTGGGGTTAAGGATTATCTTGTTGTGATTCAGCTTAATACCCTCATTTTCAAAATAATCGGCTATGTATGCCTCTTTGTCTACATCTGTCACAACACTCGCGGGGAATCCGCTGGCCTCTTGTTTGTACTGTAAAAACGTTTTAACATAATCACAAAACAAGGTTTCCGAACGCTGAGGAAAATGCCACACTTCATCCACTTTCTTAACAACATACCCCTTCTCCACAGCTTTTAACAACTCAATACGAACCCAACAACCTGAAATGGCCCTTATCTCATCATCATGTACACACGGGGGTGTCTGATTCTGCTGTCCGGCACAGGTACGACAGAGCGGAAACATAAGCTTACCACCGGTCCTATAAGGAAGGACGGGGTGAAGCAGTTTTCTCGGCGGCAGCACCGTGGCTTTGACAAATCCATAATAATTTTCAAGAGGTTCAAAATCCTTAAAAATTATTTGGGGGTGTCCTATAGGATAACATTTCTTGGCCTGACAATATGCATACAGACTTGTAAAGTCGACATAGCGTATTTTCTCACCGATGTCAACTTTATGATATAATTTGTACGCATTAGTACGACTACCAAATAATGCATCGTGTGGTTTTAATCTCGCAGGATGCGTATATGTGGCCATAAATGCCATTACATCAACATCAGTCTGTTTAGCGTTGTTCCAATCACATTCCCTCATGACCTCTACCTTCAAGCCATATGTACGTGTTAAAATTCCCACCTTATCATCAAACTGCCTTCTGAGTGTACCGTAAGGCACTTTTGATAAGGGATGTGTGTGATTGGGGTTATAAAGTCATTCATGTCCATGAAACATACATCTGTTGAATTCGAATGCTTTTTTTACACCATCTTTTTCATAATAAGCATCGAGATAATATTTACTAATCATCATCTCACCTCGGTTTAACGCATGTTGAATATCCAGCCCACGTGTTGTTTTAACATACTCAAGCCATTCGATGGAAATGTTTGAGTATGTCTTATTCTGGTTTGTGTACGCATTGTTATGTGTCAGAGCCAGTGTGTCTTTTGGCAGAAAGTGTGTTTTATACACAGCCATGCAGCAGGCCGCCAAAGTAGTATATCTAAACGGATCGAGTTTGGTGCATTGAATGAACTCATAACGATATTTCATACAAGTTTCAGTGAGTAACACAACATCGTTCCTACCATACATACTAAGTTCTTCTTTAAAATCAAACCCCTTGCCCGATACTGTTGCGTACTACTCGTCAAACAGAGCCCTCTCTTTGTCAGACATTGTCTCATAGCCGTAGAAGTGTCTGTCCGGTTATGGTCCTATGTAATCCTCATTTTCTTTTCTGTTGAAAATGTGTGGAAAATAACCTTTCTCCGCTGCAGGTGTCATTGCCAGATGCATGGGGATGAAGAATAACTGTCGATAAAGTGCTGCTTGAATGTGTCGTCATACATTAGAATTACCCGGCAGCCTTGCATGGTGATTTTAAGTGTGTGTCCTGCATTTGTGAAATATTCCAAAAGTATAAAGTTATCAAAACCAGAAGCATTGTGGGCTATCCATGTGAAATTCTGATAACGTGGTCGTCTAAACTTTTTAACGAGTCTTTCTATGCAATCTGCATAGAAAGCATAACATAATTAAGCTGATCACCTCACTGGAAAGACTGTGAACCACTGTCTCTCAGGACTTTAAAAGCCAACATTGATTGTAGTGTCAAAAAAGGCCCAGCAAAGGATATACTTCCCCAACTTACACCAGGACATGCTGGCCCAGTTCAACACAGCCATAACTGAATCTCAATCTCAACAACTACAGGACAACATCACCCGCCTGTGACAGTGATGCCTCCCTTCCAGATGCGCTGAACAACTCCTACGCTCGGTTTGAGGCGCAGAATGATGTGGGGGCGAGGAAGACCACCCCTCCTCCCAATGACCAGGTGCTGTGTCTAACCACGGCTGATGTGAGGAAAACTCTACGCAGAGTCAACCCACGGAAAGCTGCTGGACCAGACAATATTCCTGGCAGAGTGCTCAGAGGATGTGCAGACCAACTGCTGGATGTTCTCACAGACATCTTTAACATCTCCCTGAGTAGTGCCGTCATTCCAATGTGCTTCAAGGCCACCACCATTGTCCCCGTGCCGAAGAAGCCTTCAGTATCCCGCCACAATGACTACCGTCCCGTTGCACTCACACCCATCATCATGAAGTGCTTCGAGAGGCTCGTCATGAGGCACATCAAGACCCTGCTGCCCCCCTCACTAGACCCCCTGCAGTTCGCATATCGCCCCAATCGCTCAACAGATGATGCCATCGCCACCACCTTACATCTGGCCCTCACCCACCTGGATAAAAAGGAAACCTACATTCGAATGCTGTTCATAGACTTCAGATCAGCATTCAACACAATCATTCCTCAGCACCTGATTGGAAAGCTGAACCTGCTGGGCTTGAACACCCCCCTCTGCAACTGGATCCTGGATTTCCTGACTGGGAGACCTCAGTCAGTCCGGATCGGGAACAGCATCTCCAGCACCACCACTCTGAGCACTGGGGCCCCCCAGGGCTGTGTGCTCAGTCCACTGCTGTTTACTCTGCTGACTCATGACTGTTCAGCAACCAGCAATGCACAGCTCGAATCACATCATCAAGTTCGCTGATGACACGATCGTGGTGGGTCTCATCAGCAAGAACGACGAGTCAGCGTACAGAGAGGAGGTGCAGCGGCTAACGGACTGGTGCAGAGCTAACAACCTGTCTTTGAATGTGGAAAAAACAAAAGAGATGGTTGTTGACTTCAGGAGAGCACGGCACGACCACTCTCCACTGAACATCGATGGCTCCCCATAGAGATCGTCAAGGGCATTAAATTCTTTGGTGTTCACCAGACAGAGAACCTCACCTGGTGCCTCAACACCAGCTCCATAAGCAAGAAAACCCAGCAGTGTCTACTTTCTGCGAAGGCTCAAAAAAGCCCATCTTCCACCCTCCTTCTATCCTCACCACATTCTACAGAGGAACCATTGAGAGCATCCTGAGCAACTGCATCACTGCCTGGTTTGGAAATTGCACCATATCAGATCGCAAGACCCTGCAGCGGGTAGTGAGGACAGCTGAGAAGATCATCCCTCCATAATAGACATTTACACCACACGCTGCATTTGCAAAGCCACCAGCATTGTGGATGACCCCACACACCCCTCACACACACTCCTGCCGTCTGGAAAAAGGTACTGGAGCATTCGGGCCCTCCCGGCCAGACTGTGTAACAGCTTCTTCCACCAAGCCATCAGACTCCTCAATACTCAGAGACGGGACTGACACACACAAACACACGCACACATGCACGCACTCTGAACTGAATACCATCCCACTCCCTTTGCAATATATTGAACATTTTTGTATTGACTGTATTATTACTTTTGTACTGTACTGCTACTGCATTTATAAAAATATCATATTTAATTTCTTCTCACTATTATACACTTTACCTGGCTGCTACCACAATAATTGTTATGTCCATAGTTGGTATAAGCTAGTCTGCTGAATACTAAGTAATAGCATGTTATGTTTACATTCACAGCATTTTTAACTATATTGTTACTCTTTTGCACCTATCTTTTGCACTATTGTTATACTGGACACTTCCACACTAGAACTGTGTACTGGTTGGCGCTACACTGTCACTTACTGTACCTATTGTTCCTGTTTTAGTAGTTACTGTACTGTCTTGTGTTGTTAGCACATGTTTGCATGTGCCCTTTATGTAAAAATGTGTCGGTCTTATATAGTTCTGTGACGACTCATGTGGTTAGTGTGTTGTTTTATGTAGCACCATGGTCCTGGTGGAACGTTGTTTCGTTTCACTGTGTACTGTACCAGCTGTATATGGATGAAATGACAATAAAAAAACACTTGGCCACTTGACACTTGACGTGAGTCTGAGCTGAGCAGACTGCAATGTATTATCAGGTCAGCTGATAAGCTGATAGGAAGAAAAAACCTGCTGAAATACCCTCAAAAACCTATTCAGAAAAAAATCATCACAGAACGATTGCAACCATACCACCAGATTTGAACACCACCAGACACCAGAAAAGCTTCTTTCCTGAGACTTATGAACAGTTAATTGCCTCATAAACATGAAGACTGTGTCAGTGACAGCACTGTGTAGTGTGTTTTAGACCAGAGGTTGAAAATATTTGAGTAATTCTATTTCATTACTATACTTAAGTGTTTTTTTCGGGTGTTTACATTTTACTTAAGTGTTATTGAAATTTCCAAGAAAAAAACACCAGACTCAAAGTCAAGGTTACAAATCACGAAAGTCTCTTCTTCTCTCAAGAATCTTGACAATTTGCCATCTAAGGTCACCTCCTTATGCTACAGAGTCTAGTTAGTGTTAGAACTATTAATGTGTTATTGCTAATGTGGAAGTTGCTGCCATTGTTTTGATCACTTTTGTCGAGATCTGCATCACCTGCATCCATATTAAAATTCAAACTAATAGGGCACTGTTAAGACAAATATTAACATGATTTTTTTGCAAGAAGTGTTCTGTTGTCATTTTCAGTTGTTCTTGGGTCATGTATTCATTAAGGAATTTACAGCATAGATGGTTTCTTAATCTGCTTCAAAACATTTGGGTAAATTAAATGGCTGTTTTTCAGATGCACAGATAGTGATACTTTTAGTTTTACAAAGTCTATTACTGCAAGCCACGGCCAATCCGATTGAATCTTTCTGGATGCACAAACCTCAGCTTCTTAGCTCAAGATGATGACTAGCTATCTACCTGATCAAATCAAATGACTGATTTAATCCATTAGGGAAAATATTACTGGTAGGAGACACCTGCATTGAATAGGATTTATCCCAAGTTTTGCTTATGCGTATATTTCCACACACTTCTGACCATGCGTATGCAAGAACCCCTAGTGGTAGATAAGTTTTATAACAAGTAAACTGACTATGCTTCTACATCACATACCGTATATCATATCAGCATAATTGAGAGAATAATTACTGATTTCAGAGCTCACAAGATGTAGACAGATGACAGAAGGATTGTAAAGTAAAATCAGATAACTGGGATTGGGATTATGCCTTGTTCGAGGATTTGGCTCATGCAGTGTTTTTATTACCACTTGAAACTGTATACTGAGAGTGAGTAGTGGATCATCAGTCCATTTCATTTGCTAAGTGCAATTTTAGTTATCTATTTTAGGGCTTTCAGCTACAGGTACATTTAAAACAGAAACTGACAAGAGTACTGGCATTTCCCATCCATCTTCTTAGACCTTTTGACATGCTACAAGTTTACAGGGAAGTTGTTTACCATATGTGGTAATATATATGAGTGTGGCCATGCTCGAGCACATCACTTTAGAATGTGTGGGGTTGATCAATGGCCATTGCGTTCAGGTGGGTCTCATGCACAAATTTTGTACTTGTTTTACGCAGCTGGTTGCTGCAAATGTCTTTTCCATGTAATGCCTCAGCACAAGCAGCATCATATAATTCACACAATTATAACCAGAAGAAATAAAACAATGGGCCTTCTCAGCCAGAGAACCCACAAGAAACTCTGGACCAAAATGTCTCCACTCAGGGAGCCATAAAACAAGGAATCCACCCCAGACACCCAGGAGCCACTTAAATCCAGCATGTGCATCTGCCTTATCTCAACCAACACGGCAAGCGTTAAAGGCCTCCTTGACCCAGGGCTGAACCCTCTCGACCACAGAAACTGCTCTCAAATGCAGTGATTTAGGCCTTTTTGGGCCAGACCAGTAAGGCCAATAAATTGTGGAAGAAAGGAGAGACCTTTTCGCTCAGTCACAAAGATTACACATTCCACAATTCCACACAAGGACTCGCACATTCCACAATCGGTGCCTACCAGGAGCAACGACTGTGGGAATTAATACATCTTTGAACAACTGCAATCACCTATGTCCTACCATGTGTTGTTCTATTTTCGTCATGTGTATCACCTTTAAGTTGCCACTAACTATTTCATTTAATCATGTATTAGTGTAGTAGCCCTAGGAGGATCATTGTGTTTTAAATATTAGTAATGTACTTTAAGTATAGTCAAACACGTCTTGTTTGGTATGTATGTGTTCATTGAGTGATTTCCTAAATCATAAGAGTAAGGAAATTTGTGTAGATTGTTCTGATATGTACATGCAAGTTTCAGGACAAAGTTTAATAATCCACTCATCATTGAAGAGTGTGGAACCACTCATCCACATGGACAAGGGGCTAATTAGCATAATAGGTGGAGAATCTGGCTAACACCCTGCCCAAAGACAATATTGATTGGAGGAAGCACTCTGGGCTGGACTAGCCAAGGAAGTGTTAAAATCCTAAGAACACAAGTTCTGAAGGTCGTCACTTGCTTCGCTCTCTCTCGTGTCTCTTGCTTCTTGGCACGTTTCGAAGGACGGGGTCGGTGGAGGGTCTCCAGAGCCAATCAACGTCGGAGAGATCAGATCACGTTTACCTCGGCCTGGGGACCCAGCGAGAGCCACCGCCTGCTTTTCAAGCCTCCCGCCTTCATTCCACTCAGCATTCCGATTGGTCTTCCGAGACGCCTCTCACCGACCAGACCGCCGACGACACCACGACGTAACCAGGAAATCCCTTCAACACAGCTAAGGCAAGCGCAATACCCCAGAATCTAGCTAATCTGGTGTCTATAATAAGTTGAGCCCTTCTAAAGGAAGTGAAGATAACTAAATAAGTTGATGGTTCGTTCAGATCATGGTCTGTGAAATAGCATGCAACGCTAGAGACTCGGAACTTCATTCACCCTTCATCATCACCCGTTTGTGTGTGTGTGTGTGTGTGTGTGTGCGTGTGTTTTATATATTAGATTAGTTTCTGTGTCATAGAATAGTTCAATAAAGTCTCGTCTGTTCTTAAATGCGTGTTCTTTTTGCTTACAAGTGTCTATTGCCTTGAATTGCGATTCTGCTACATGCTCTTAGAATAAAGTGTCACTATGTTTAGGATATTATTGCCGGTGGCCACGGAGGTAATATCTAATGCATAATTGATGAATACACTAGTTTCAACTTATCGCTGGACGAATAGTTGATCAGTAATACTAAATTAGTCAAATTTCCCTTTTCGAGCTGATCTGTTAATCTCTCTGACATCTTTGGAGGAGAATAAAGATAGCTCAGTTTAACAACTAATTTTTACTTACGTAAAATGGTGGAGAATATATCAAATTAACCCAAACAGCTAATTTTCACTACATATTCTAGTAGATAATGCGGGCACGCTTTAAAACTCTTGTCTCCTTTAAAACGGTGCTTTGAATCCAAGCGTGCGCTTTGCTTTCGTTTTTAAAGCTGATTCGCTACATCCATTTAGCAAAAAAACATTAATGCTAGACTGGAGAGTGAGTATCTAAAGGACGTGTGGTTTTTAGATTGTGACTGCTATGAACAAACAGCAAATTTAACAATAGCGTTAGACCTAAGTGCAAAATGTTCAAGAAATTACGAATAGACACTGAACACCATCAGTGACCTGAGACACAAAGTCAATAGCATACATAGATAGAGACAATTAGGAAGGGATAAATATAAGGACAAAAGACAGGTAATGCTGTAGAGATTTATTACAGTTTTATGGTTTGATCTGATGACAGAGGGAGCCGATCTGCGTGATGCACTTGGTGACGGCTGGGGGAACTGGCTGTGGGATTTCTCTTTGCCACGATGCCAAAGCCTCCAGGGATTCTTTGGGGTTGCTGGGTGCCAGATCATGAGTGCTATAGACCACCGAGAGCTGCACCTCCCACGGCATACCTAAACACAAAATACATCAATCATGATTGGCCGAAGCGCTTTCCTGATGATGGAGGAATAAAAATCACAAAGAACAAATGTATTTGATGCTTAAGCATTACCTTTTGATAGTCCTTGTTTTCCAAACATGTTTATGCCTTCTGCAATATTTGGGACCTCCATTGCCAGGTTCTCCTTGAAGGCCAGTTGGCAAAGTCGTCCTGTTTTGAGGTGGACAAAGACAAAGAGTGAAAAACTGAAGAAACCAGAAGTAATGTGAGATGTTTCCCCAAAACAGGACTTCCAGTAAACTTACCAATGAGCCTCAAAACTGTTGCTACACAGACATCTTGGATTGGCTTTTGCTGAGATCTTGGTTTCATTAGCCAAGTGTACAGGATCAGCCAAAGCTCCTCTCTGGTAAATAAAAAAAAGGGAAAATGCTATGATGAGTGTCTTTGTACTGGTGGTGGTTGTGGTGGTTGATCTGCCATTTTGGTTCTATGAGTGGATGAGTTTAAGCAACACGAATGCGGAAATTTGCAATATTTCAAACAGACACCAGACCACTGCCCCTTAATGGAAAAAGTAAGGAATAAAACACTTGGGGGGCATTGTGGTTTTAAAGAAAATAATGAAAAAAGGGTGGTGTTTTATAGCTGTATTACAGGGAAACCAGAACAAAAAGTCCTCTGTCCTAAAGACCTTCTCATGTTGGAAAACCTACAGCTAAAGTTACAGATTCCCCTCCAGAGTGCTGGTACTGGAGACTCCTTTCATAAATGCAAAATGAACATTTCCTCACAGAAAACATCACCATATCAAAAATGATACATTTTCCCAGTGTAAGTTGTTATTGTAGAAAAGATAACATACAAGAGTGACTGCATTAATATACACCTTGCAAGTTAAATACTCGCAGAGCTGCTGTTCTGACCAATCAGATTTGAGAATTTAATATCGCTGTGGTATAACCAGCAGTAATTATTATTATTATTATTATTGTTGTTGTTGTTACTGACATGAAATTCAAATAATATTTGATGCATAATTGGTGGACATACAGTGCAAACCTAAGAACTCAAGTCAGGCAGGAAAGAAAGAAAGAAAGAAAGAAAGAAAGAAAGAAAGAAAGAAAGACAGAAAGACAGACAGAAAGACAGACAGAAAGACAGACAGAAAGAAGGCCTTGCAGACAAACACTGTCTCATTTGAATCTGTCTCATTTGTAAGTCCCCTCAAACAAAATTGTCTATCCAATGTAATCAATAATATTCAATCAATAAAGCTTGGAAACTGAGAATCATGTACTTTGAAGACATTTTGCATTCAGTACCGTATAAAATTGTCATAGGTCCATATCCAGCCCAGCTGTGCACACAGAAGATCCAGGCTGAAGACATATTCCCAGGCTGCAGGGCAGAGGTCATCACCATACCAAGTGCTCTTCATGAACGTCAGACTGCTGTCTTCGAGAAGAGCCTTCAGTATGCTGGCGATCGTTTTTTGGATGTTGCCTGGAGGCCTCTGGCAGAGAATAACATGTTTCATTAATACCCAGTTCAATTAAATGCTGTTTCCAATAATCTGGTGATAACCGAAAGCTGACAACCAATCGAATTGCAGATTGTCGCAATACTGAGGTAGTGCTATAAAAGTGCATGCTGTCATTTTAAAACCTAATAAAAGGAGGAGTCATAGAAAAAGCTGTAGATGCACAAACCATGGAATTAAAAGCTGCCACTCAAAATGACCACCAGGTGACACCATGATATTTAAAATACCATAGACAAGCAAAAAAAAAAAAAAAAAAAAAAAAGATATAGTATAATAGTATAATATGAACTACAGATTTGTTACTTTACACATTTATTGAACTGGTCTATTTATTTTTGTCATTAAAATTGTAGTCTAAAAGGCATTAACGCTAGAAATAAAATTTGTAGCCATGGGTATGGCTATTAAGCGAAGCCGCATTCTTTGCTGTTGTTTATCAGCATTTACTCACACTAATAAAATAACCTAAAATAGTTATGTCCTGAATCAGTTTTTGCTTTAACTATGAAGAAAACTACTATTTTTATTAGGTGATTTGGTTCGACGTGAATTTATAAGGAATTTGTCCCAACAGTTTACACTGACACTTGGAAATCAAAAGTAGATTAAGAATTTGGTAAAAATACATGAAATGTTCAGATTAAATAAGAAGTTTGATGACAGTTCTGGCCTGCCAGTAAGAAACAAAGAAACTGAGAAGAACATTGAGAGTCATTGAGACAGCTGCTTACCTCGTCCCAGTGCAGATATTTGCTGAGGTAGTCTAAGATCTCTCCCTCTGCTTTCAGTTTGCTCACTATGTGAATGGCTCGGCATAAAGAGCTGTCGTGGGACAGCACACTTGGCCATGCTGCCACCATGAACAAAATCAGCTTTGGGGCTTCAGGAAAGTCTGAAAAGTAACAAAGTGATGTCACATAACTCCGTTGCCACAAAACACCACTCATCATTGTCCAGATAAAAATTTTTAGTAGATACATTTGAAATAAGTTAAAATGTCAATATGATCTCACCTTCTTTCAGGAGTCTGTAAGCGAGGGCACGGGCTTTGTGAGTGTCTCCTGTCTGTTGACACAAGCCGACATAAACCCTACAGAGAGACTGCAGGAGTCCATGTTTCATAACACCTCTCTCCGCCTTGATCTTGCATAAAATCGCTGACATAAACTTCTCCGCTAAGGACTGGTTGAGATGGAAGAAAGTTATCACCAACTGTACCAACTGAATCAAACGTGTATTCAAGGTATATATTTGAAACAAATATTAGGGAATTAAGATTTGATTGTAGACTAGGCTTAGGGACACTACTAGGCATTGCTTAAACTAAAACCTGCACTAACATTTTAATTGTCAAATCAATATCAACTGTTCAATTTAAAAAACCTAGACCAGTAAATTTTGTATTCACTTTTACGAATGAGAAATCTCAATCCACAGCTAGACAAAAAAAATAAAGTAAGAAGCACAAAATAAAAAAGAAGACAATAATTTACCTGGTTTACTCCAAAGTATGAAATGACTGATTTTTCTTCATCTATTAGAACAGGAACTTCAGATATATGTCCACGATGTACATGATTCCTGATTGTAGGCATCACATCATAACACGAGTTGTAAAGTGTTTCATAAGCACTGGAGATGAGGGATTGTGTAGCATTTGCTTTGTCCTTAGTTTTGCCTTCTTGACTGATGTTTGATGGACCGTTCGAATTGGGTAATACTACCCCCATGCTTGGCTTGGATACTGCAAGACAGGTAACACTTGCAGGATCAGTTGAACGGCCATCAAGTCGAAGTCTTTTGGCATTCCTGGGTGGTGACAGGCTTGAGCTGACTCTCTTATTTTTGGGCATCTGACTGGAGCTCTCCTGGATGCTGGGTCTATTTGGACCCATCTCTGTAAGAACCTTTCCACTTGGTTCTAGAGATCGAATTGAGGTAAGTCCATCTCCATCTATGGAAGGTGGATTCACTTCATGTAGGAGCATCCGGATGTTATCTGAAAATAACAAGAAGAAAAAAATAAACATACAAAATGTCGGTTAATTGATGTTATGATTCAGTCTTTAAGAAAATATGTCTGCAATATTTCATGGACCATGCGTGTTCAGAGGATAAGATTTATAGGACAGTCAAAACCTTACACCTACAAAGTTGCATGTTTTATTTCTGCATAATGAATGTAGGTTTCCATTTGCCTACAATCTGATCATCTCTGTTCATGTTACAGTATAGTTTACAATAGTTTACAGCATGTCACATTTAAATACCTTTGTCAACTTTCTGCTCATTCTCAGTTTGTGTCGAGGAACACCTTTTCTCTGTAATGACAATAACCAGTTTATTACATAGTCAATGCAAATAGCTTACACATCAAAATATATGCTGTAAGTCTGAGAGATTTCAGTATTACCTTTGTTGAACTCGTTTTCCAGTTTTGCGAGTTTTTCCTGTAGTGGATAAATAACAAATATCAACTGCCGACTATAACACAAGTGCATTTATGTTACACTTTCCACTAAAGCTAAATCTTTAAATGATGTCTGAAAAAAGAAGACAGTACCTCCATTACATGGATGCTTATTTCAAGGCTACTGATTTGGCACTTAAGGCCTCGGATTTCATGATCTTGTTTGGCTTTTGTGTCTGTAAAATAATTTATCAAATGAAATCAAAAGTTGCTCAGATCATGGTAATCACAATAAACCTTTATGTTATATAACTGTATCATTTAATGTGTTTGTACTGTCTTAAACACTAAAGGCATAAACATCAAAAGTGTACACACCTTCAAGTGCCAGAATCTGATTTTCAAGACTGGGTTTTCTGTGAAAAAAAACAAATTCAGACAGAACACTTCACTATATATTCATGTGCTGTTTATTGATTGTTGGTTTTGTTTTCAGAGATTTGCCCGAAACTAAAACTTTAAAAATATATTACACCCATCATATAATTCCCTGTGTAAGTTGTTACTATAGAAATTACGTGTTAAAATAAGTGCTTCATTTGCCTTACAGGTGGAATCCTGTCCTAGCCATATATACAAAATTATTACACATCTTCCAACCAAACAGAATAGAGAATTCAACTGTATTGTGGTATGAAGTAAAAACACCAAAAACGTACAAACTGAGTGTGTCAGTGTTCTGCATCTTCACATACTCCATGTCTTGGACAGCCTGCAGGTTCGGGCCGGACCTGAGCCTGTCCGCAAGTCGTTTTCTAGACTTTCCTTCTCAGTGTTGTTCTTTGTAGACTCTGAGAGTTTGCTGTACCTGGGTGAAGAGAGAACAGTCTTAAAGACGAGTAATTCTTTAATAGGCTAATGCTGGTAATGGCACCCACAACAACCCGTTTAAACAACTTTAACTGAAGTGTAGATCGGCTAGTGTGTGCTTTGGGACACGGACGTCACTGAAAAAATGATTCAGTGGTTCAGTAAATATAACAAAAACAAATCTGTGATTTTTACACACACAAAAAAAATATTTTATTAGAATGACTTAAATACTTTAAGTTCTATACTAAATGATGATTGGATAATTGATCATCTTGGTTTTTAGCCAGTTCAGTCGTTACGAAGGCCAAAGTGACTGCATTTACTCATTGGAGTGCTACTTCTGCTTAGAACCATTAAAGGTGATAGTGAGTGTTAAGTAGTAATGATAAGCTTTAGATGATGTGTACTTTTTACAGTGTTTAGATTTACAGTAAGTAGTTCATTTAGCTCAAATTTGAGTGAAATGTACTTGATGAAAATCGCCAGTTAAATTTACTTATATTTTTTGTAAGGAGAATAATACTTAGTGTTATGTAAACCTTACTTAAAATCAGCTTTGTTCAATTCAGCTTAGATACTTTTCAGTGTTATGGCCACACATGCTACTGTATTTGAACCCTAGAGGTGCTCATTAGTTGTTTTTTTGTTTTGTTTTATTGACTACACTTATCTTTGCTTAGGAATTAATTACTAACATAAAATAATATAGATTGCACTATTGTATATTGGTCGATCTAAAATAAGTTAAGTTAAATTATTTAGGCTGTGACCCAAACAGAAAAGGATGGTAGCTTAATAAACACCTCTTTTTCTTTTTTTTTTTTTCTTTTTTTTTTTTGTGTGTGTTTTAGGGCTTGCTCATGATTAAAGGTCATTTTTAAATGTTTATTTTTCTTTAAAAAGGATCTTTTCCACATGGTCAGACGAGCTAGCACGGGCTTTCCAGTTTGTTTTTACTAACCCGTGATCATTATTAGAACTAAAGTTCAGTTTCAGCTTGTATCGTGTTGAAACATTAAAAAAAAAAAAAAGTGTGTTTAAAAATCAAGGCACGTTTGAGGAAAGTGACTTACCGGTATTTTGTTTCTTCTGAAGTTGGAGACAATGTTGAAGTAGTTGAGAGAGATCGTGTGAAAGTGGTTGTTGTGTGTGTTTGAGCGCGTGTGTGTGAGTGAGGATTTGAGAATAGAATGTGTGCCGTAGAATGCGCTGTCTGTGGTTCTGAAATTCTAGTGATGCAAAAAAGATTTCCCCCCCCACCCCCCCAACCCCAACCCCAACCCCACGTGTCCAGTACCTGGAATTTGTGCTCTGCTGTAGTTCTGGTCTCAAGTGACTGGCAGAACATAAAGTCCTCCTGAGTTGCACCATTTTCATATCTCACGTAAAACCGATAAACTGGCCAAATCTGTGACATCTGTAGTCTCGTCTGTTAGCACCTGTGCTCGGTTCACTCCCGTCCTCTTCGGTTCTTGTGCTTGAAACATTCTCCTCCTGATCCGCACTTCTCTTGCCAGATTGAAGCCACGATAGCAGTTTCGTTGAACTTTTCATCATTTAGCCACCTCCACCTCTTGCCATCACAGCCTGTATCAGCTACTGTAGTGAAAAATCGATGTCAGCAGCAGTTTCATTCAAACTACGGCTACCAGAAGCACCTGCAAAGTTTTTTAAAGTGTTTTAACATTAATTTATATTTAATTCGGTGATTCCTCTGCGTACCACAAGGGGGAGTACCACACTTTGAGAATCAGTGCCTTAGAGTAACCATTATAAACTTGCTCAGGTTCAACCAGTCACTTCCCAGATCACACACCATACTAATTGCCCCCCACCTGACATCAACTGCAGTGGGTTTGATTACTTCATAAGCAAACCGGCTGTTCCATGATGATTCCATTACTAGTAGTGCATGGCAATGCAAAGAATACACCACGGTTGGAAAGGTGCTTTCAAAAGGGCTCCGGGACAATGATAATAATAATAATAATAATAATAATAATAATAATAATAATAATAATAATAAACTTTATTTTATAGAGCGCCTTTAAAAGCAGCTTATCAGAGCGCTGTACACAAAATGAACAGTACATAACACAATAATTAAAATATAAAAGTAAACATCAACAAGTAAATGCTAGTTTAAAAAAATATGTCTTGAGCTGAGCTTTAAAAATGTCATAGGTCTGAGCATCCCTAAGTTTAAGGGGAAGAGAGTTCCAGAGGGTAGGAGCATAGACAGAAAAAGCCCTGTCACCCATAGATCTTAAACTGGTTAGTGGAACAGTCAACAAATTAGACTGTGAAGAGCGCAATCTGTGATTTGGGGTGTAAGGAATTAACAGTGCGGATAAATAATGAGGAGCCAAGCCATGTAATGCTTTGTAGGTCAGCATCATAATTTTAAAGTCGATACGGATCCTAACCGGGAGCCTGTGCAGAGGACTCCAAAACAGGAGTACAAGGTGCTTTCAAAAGGGCTCCGGAACAAAGTTGTGGAAAGGCACAAGATAGGAGAAGGATACAAAAATATGCCAAAGGCTTTAGCTATCCCTCTGAGTACCGTTCAGAGCATTATTAAGAAGTGGAAAGTGTATGGCACCACCAACACCTTGCCTAGATCGGGCCGTCCCTCCAAACTGGATGGCCGAGCCGGGAGGATATTGATCAGGGAAGCTACCAAGAGGCCAATGGCAACTTTGAAGGACTTAGAAGAAAGGTGGCAAGAAAGAAGCCTCTTCTGAAAAAGCTTTGCAGAAACCACTAATGCTATGTGGCAAAAGGTTTTATGATCAGATGAGACCAAGATTGAACATTTGGACTAAACTGCAAGCCTTATGTTTGGCAAAAACCAAACACAGCACAACACCCAAAACACACCATACCTACTGTGAAGCATGGTGGTGGCAACATTATGTTGTAGGGGTGTTTCTCATCAGCAGGGACTGGGCAATTGGTCAGGATTGAAGGGAAAATGGATGCTGCCAAGTACACCTAAATTCTCTGCTAGACAGCTGAAGATGGGCAGGTGGTTCATCTTCCAGCACGACAACGACCCTAAACACACTGCCAAAAAAACTACACAGTGGCTTAAGGATAGGAAAGTTCAAGTTCAAGTTCAGTTTATTTGTATAGCGCTTTTAACAATGGACATTATCCCAAAGCAGCTTTACAGAAATATATAAATTCAGGACATAGATTTTAAATGTATGAATTTATCCCCAATGAGCAAGCCAGAGGCGACGGTGACGAGGAAAAACTCCCTGAGACGATATGAGGAAGAAACCTTGAGAGGAACCAGACTCAAAAGGGAACCCATCCTCAGCTGGGTGACACCGGATAGTGCGATTATAAATAAATAAATCCCCTCTATAAATGTACCAATACTACATGGTCAAATAGCAGGTTTTTAACCAGGAATATTCATTCAACCAGAAGTAGGGCATCAGGATGGATCAGGCAGGCCCAGAGAGCAGAAGGGGTCGGGATCACTGGCATCTCAGGAGTATCATGTGTACCTCGACAGAATGGGAGAGAGAGAGGGAGAGAGAGGGAGAGAGAGAGAGAGAGAGAGAATTTTAAAAACCTTTTATAACTATAAATCACACTTCATTCTTACACTTGTTACCTTATTACAACGTTACCTAATCTACATAAGTACCAAGGAAATCATTGAAACAAACAAACAAACAAGCAAACAATAAATAAATAAATAAATAAATAAATAAATAACACCAACAAAAAATTACCTCAAATGTGTAAAAAATAAATCCTCTTCAACAACAGTACACAATGCTCCATTACCACACCATTTCACCTCAAATGCTGACAAATCCTTCGTGGACTTATAAAAGCAAAAATCTATCAGCACTCGTGACTTCACCAAATTTAAAAACACCATTACTACATCATCACCTGACATTCTTTCGACCTTGTTTTTCCTACTCATGTAAATGGCCAGTTTCGCCTGGCCTAAAACAAAATTCAGAAGGTGACATGTCACCCTTTTACTTCTGACATATTTAAACCCAAAAATAAATGTCCTTATGGAAAACATTTCGCTAAAAGAAATAAAGACATTCTCCAAAATTGAAAATAAAGGTTTCAGTCTGTCACATTCCATGAAAACATGAAAAACAGTTTCTCTTTTTGAGCAGAAAGGACAATCAACACCAACTTCGGGATTAAGAATTGAAATAAAAGCATTAACCGCAGTGGCACAGTGAAGAAGTCTCCACTGTAAATCCCCTGCACTTTTAGATAATGGTGGCCTATACAGTGACCTCCATTCAGGTTTCACTTTCTCTTCTACACCCAGTACTCTACGCCAAGGCGTGTCAACTTTTTCATCTAATACCTTTTTGTTAAAAACTTTAGCACATATTTTATAAAATGCTTTGCCAGTGGCTGTACATAAGTCCAAACACAAGGGTCCTCCAGCATCTAAAAAAGATCTCCATTTATTAGCGGTTCCTCCAAAAGCCAGTGAAGAGAAGGGGTCATCTCATTTCTCTGTACATGAAAGAGTCTCCAGACCTTAAAAAGATTGCAATAAAACACTGGCAGCCCATTTACGTTCAGTTTAAGAGGGTCCATTAAAAACAGAGATTTATCCATACCCAGTCCTTCAGTTCTGTGTAAAACGGAACATGTAACAGCCTGCCATTCATTCACTGATGATCCATACAGTAATCTTTGTTGAAATTGCAACCGAAAAGCTGCTATTCTACTTTTCAAATGTATCAAAACATGACCACACTCCTCTTTGAGTAAATACACCACACTCTGTGGGACCCAATGTAGGTTATCCCAAAAAAAATCAACCAGGATTCCTTGGATTTCTGCTAGAAATTGTAGGGGGGGGGATCCAGACAGGCCAGCCTGTGCCAAAGGCAGGAAGCTACTAAATTATTCACAATTAATGTCCTGCCCCTATATGACAACTTTGGTAATAACCATTTCCATTTATCAAGTCTGCCCTTCACCTTATCGACTACCCCTTCCCAGTTTTTCTGAAAAGACATTTCATCTCCCAAATACACTCCTAAATACTTAAAACCTCCTGTTCCCCAGGTTAAACCGTCAGGAAGGCTTGGGATCCCTCTTGACCAATTTCCAATTAAAAGTGCTTCACTCTTGTTCCAATTAACTTTCGCTGAGGATAAGACTTTAAAATCTTTTAAAACTTTCATTAGACCCTGCACATCATTTTGCCCGTTGATTAGAACCACCACATCATCAGCATAGGCAGACAAAGAAATGTTGTTTTTACAAATAGGTAGACTCAGACCACAAATATTTTTTCTTAACTGCTGCAGCAAAGGTTCTATAGCGAGTGCATATAACATCCCAGACAACGAACAGCCTTGTCTAATACCCCTATGGATCTTAAAAGGAGTGCATAAGCCACCGTTTATCTTGAGCACACTCTCAACGTCACCATAGAGCACTTTCACTTTGTCAATAAAATCCTGACAGAATCCAAACGCTTCTAATGTAAGATAAGGGTGTTCAACCCTATCAAAAGCTTTTTCTTGATCTAGTGAAAGGAGTCCAATATTAATGTTGAGCAACTTGGAGGCATCAAAAATATCCCGAATAAGGGTGATATTGTCAAAAATGAACCTACCAGGGACACAATAAGTCTGATCTGGATGCACCACCTGAGCTATAACATTTGGCTAATCTACTAGCTAAAGCCTTCGAGAGCAATTTATACTCTGAGCAAAGGAGCGTAGCGGGACGCCAGTTCTTAATTTCTAAAAGATCTCCTATTTTGGGGAGGAGAGTGATGACCGCTCTACGGCTACTCACTGGCAGCTTGCCTGAAGCCAAACTGCCATTAAGCACCTGCAAACGATCCTCCCCTACCTCTGTCCAAAAAAATTTATACAATTCAAAAGGAAGACCGTCAATTCCTGGCACTTTCCCAGAATCCATACCTTGCAGGGCCTTATGCAACTCCTCCAGGCTTAATGCACCCGAGAGCTCTGCACTGTCCCCCTCTGACACTTGAGGCAATCTTTCAAAAAAGGCACTCTCGGAGTCCCAACCTGTTCCTAACTCGTTCTTGTATAAGTTTTCATAAAACTCACAGGCTCTAGCTCGTATTTCTACATGACTTGATAAAATTACTCCGCCCTCACCCCGCAATATGTGCAAAAAACGTTTACTACATGGTCAAATAGCAGTTGTTTAACCAGGAATATTCATTCAACCAGAAGTAGGGCATCAGGATGGATCAGGCAGGTCCAGAGAGCAGAAGGGGTCGGGATCACTGGCATCTCAGGAGTATCATGTGTAGCTCGACAGAATGGGAGAGAGAGAGAGAGAGAGAGAAAGAGAGGGAGAGAGAGAGAGCATTAGGTATGCTTATTGTCCTGTAATGGTTGAGGATAATGTACTTTGCGTGAGTGCAAGCGGGTACTCCGTCAAGACTAGCTATGACAGCATAACTAAAAGGGAGAGCCAGAAGGTAACACAGACATGAGGGCTACCTGGGATATAAGGCGGCCAGCTACTCCACCATCTACAAACCTGGGTGAACGCGTGAAAGTGGAAGGTGAATGTCCTTGAGTTGCAAAGTCAGAGCCCTGACCTAAATCCAATTGAAAATCTGGGTATGGACTTGAAGATAGCAGTCAATCGCCGCTCACCACAAAATGTGATTGAACTCGAACAATTCTGCAAGGAAGAATGGGCAAATATTCCCCACTCTAGGTGTGCAAAGCTAATAGAGACATATCCAAACAGACTGATGGCTGTAATTAAAGCAAAAGGTGGCTCTACGAAGTATTAAATCATGGGAATGATCACTTTTTCAACTCTGTTATTCTAGTTTTCTCTCTTTTTTTTTACATTTCCGAACTGTTGCCTTTTTACGTTACTTGAATATTGTAAGGCAGAATGTGTAAATAAAGCTGGAACAAAAATATATATTTTTAATGGGTTTTGATTTCAGGCTGTAAAACAAAAAAAGTGACTATTTCAAAGGGGTATGATGATTTTCTATAAGCACAATTACAATACTGTTACAAACAGGGCTAGTAATGTTTCAGCCATGCTAGTGGAAACTTTGGTATACTAGCCCGGCTAATTAGTGCCAAAAATCCTTAAAATCCACCCCTGGTCATATGATATATATATATATATATATATATATATATATATATATATATATATATATATATATATATATATATATATATATATATATATATATATATATATATGATGCTGATTAAGTTATGATACTGATTAATTCATGTTATACAATGCAAATATGCACAAAGCTAGATTCCTGGCTGACTGCCTTCAATCTAAACAACTGCTGATATTAGCTGAAACCATTCTTAAACTGTATCAGTTGTGCTCACCTTTCTTTTCAAAGAAATTAATTAGCAGTTGTTTTCCCTCAGTTTGCTTTCTTTCTCTATCATAGTAGCAGTCACTCAGTTCTTTCAGAGACGAATCCTAGTGCAGGGGTTGACTAAACCAATTTGTGCCTTTTGTAAGGGGTGAGAGTGGCCTCAGAGAGCATCCACTATGTTTTGGGTTACAAAGTTCAGTCACTCGACCGATTTATTCTGCCAATTTACTTATTTAGATAAATTTAGTTATGACACTAAAATTGCAAACAAAAACAAATTTTCATTCCAAGCTTGTCAAGGGCCCTCCCCCTGCTGGGGCCCTGGGTAGTCAGTCCCACTTCGACCCCAGTTCGACGCCCCTGGTCATAGGACAGTATGCCAGAGATGGATACATTGAAATGCTTGCAGTGAGGATGTGTAAACTTGCAGAGATAGGCACAGATACAACAGAAAAGACGACAATTATTACAATAAATACAAATAAAGCTGAAAAAATAAATACAAAAAAGGCTGAATAAGCTAATCAGGCTGCAGACTGGACACACTGGAGGTGGTGGTGGAAAGGCGGGTGGTGGACAAAATTAAGAGGATCATGGACAAACACCCGCTCCATACTACATTGGCCAAACAGCGGAGCCTCTTCTCCTGTAGACTACGGCAGCTTCGCTGTAACAAGCAAAGGTACAATGTAAAACATTTCAGGTGGTTAAACTTTGAAACGATATTTCACCTGCTGCCTTAAAAACATGAGTAAACTCAACTTGAAGATAGTCTTTGTTTCAACTCAAAATGTTATGTTTTACAAGTTTTCCAAGTCAAGACAATAGACTACTTTAAGTTTAATTTTTGAAAACTTGAGTTCAATATCCAATACTCGTCACGACAACTGGAGTTAAAGAGAAGAAATAAGTTTACATAACTTAATGGGGCTATTATGTTTTACAGTGTACAAGAAGTCATTTTTCTACAGTCAAGTTTATTGTCAAAATTTACAGACTTTCAGCTGTTTGCAATGAACAAATCAAAGAAAAGCAATTGAAATAGTTCAACACAATGAATGCTTCAAGTGGTTTCCCCAAATTCAACTGAAAATGCAAATTCTGACATCTCCAGTTTCAAAATTATTCAACCCCTTCATGGCAAGCATCTTTAGTACTTAGTACAGCACCCTTTTTGCTGTTATGACCTGCTGCAAACGAGATGCACAGCCAGACACCAGCTTCTGGGAGCATTCTTGAGGAATCTTAGCCCATTCCTCATGAGCAATGGCCCCCAGTTCAGTAATATTCTTGGGTTTGCGAGCTACAACCACCTTCTTCAAATTCCACCAGAGATTTTCTATGGGGTTCAAGTCAGGTGACTGTGATGGCCCTGTAGAATCTTCCAGGACTTCTTCTGCAACCAGGCCTTGGTGGAATTTGAGGTATCATTGTCCTATTGGAAGGTCAGTAGTGGTGTACATCTTGGAGTTCTGGCATGGAAACCTTCTGTGTTTAGTACGCGCCATACTGTGCTCACTGAAACCTCAGTGCCTCTTGCCACAAAGTCTTTTGCAGTCACTCAAGGGTTTTTCTCAACCTGCCTTCTCAGAAATCTGGTTGCAGCCGCTGATAGCTTCCTTTTTCTGCCTCGTCCAGGTAGTGTAGCCACTGTTCCCTTAACTTTGAACTTGCGAACAATGCTTCCAACAGTGTCTCTAGGAACATTCAGTGCCTTCGCTATCTTTTTGTATCCTGTTCCTTGTATGTGAAGGGCGATGATGTCTTCTCTTAACTTTTTGGACCATTCTTTTGACTTTCAATTGCTTTTGTTTGATTTGTTCATTGCAAACAGCTGAAAGTCTGTAAATTTTTACAATAAACTTGATTTGCAATGGGGGTTGAATAATTTTGATTGCAACTATATATATGTGTGTGTGTGTGTGGTGTGTACTGTAAATGACCTTGTAAATATGTAACCTGTGGTGAGTTGTTTTGTAAAATAAAAGATACCCTCTCTATCCTCGAAAGATCATCCCTGGCAGGGGTACATGGCAGGCAGGGCTGATGCATCGCCGGACTCAGTCAAGCATTGAAAACTGCTACACATCTGGGCAGAGGACTGGAAGGGATGGGTAGGCAGAATGTTGGTAGAAGGCTGGACAGAGGTCTGGACTCTGGTAGCTGGTAAATGATCGGACAGGATCCTGCATTTTGGTGGAGACTGCAGTGAAACAGATTATTTACATGTATGCCATTTGCAAAATTACATTTTGGGATGTCCACATAAATGAAACATTTGCATACTGTGTCTTTGCCACTAAGTTTTGGCCCCATAAACATCCCTGTATGCATCTTATACCTGGAAATAGAATTTTAGGAGCTGGGGAGAGCTTACTTTTTTTTTTTTTTAACTTCATCTTCTGTATCAGATTTTCTGTTGTAGAAAGGATTGGGTCTAATAGGAAAAGCAAACGTCAGGTACAACAAGGAATTTTATTTTATTTTTGTTTTTATTCTTTCCCTTGCAATTTATTCACTTTTGTTCTTCTGAAATGAACGCAAAGGCATTTCAAGTTTTACCTAGATTTTCTTTTTTCACACTTCTCTGTTTCTTGGTCAGACTGCATGTCAGTTGTGTTACAATTCTCCTGTAGATATATTTTCCCTTGCAGATATAGAAAAAATAAAGCATTAAATGTGTAAAAGCTGGAACTGATTATGTTATGTACACTTAATTCTTCTAAAAAAACAAAAACAAACTTATTCTTACAATAGCAAAGGCATTTTGCCAACAACAAATGTTTCATTGTGCTACATGGATGAGTGGCACTGCAACGAAGACAGTGTGTTAGGTTCCCTCTCTTTCTCTGTCACTACGAAACTAGCGAGTAGCATACTTCCGCATTCCGATCTCCACTTCGATTCATAAAGACTCTGCGTTTGTTTACTTTTCCATGTGCTTTTTTGTTTTCGTGTTCCCCAGGTAATTTTTTTACAAGCTCAAGGATTTTTTGTTGGTTTGGAGGGTCCAAAACCCAGTGAGGAACTATGGGCGCGATTCCTGCTCTCCTGTTTGGTCGGCGCAGTCTGCTGGTGGTCGGAGACCCACTTTGCCAGCGGATACACTGAACTGGCGACAGTCCCAGGTTTCGTGGAGCTCCTATCACGGGAATACGGGAGCCCAGAATCTGAGTCTGACCTCATTTTCCTACTGAACTCGGTGCGCCTGCCCAGGGACCAGGACCAGTCTTTCCTCGAGCACTATGAGAGGGAGCGGGCTAACAGGGCAGCCTGCACCTCTCAACACCTGACCCAGAAGTGCGCCACTGAGGGATGCACCACCCAGCCATTCTCCAGTGCCCCACCTGCAGGAAACAGGGAGGAAGGAGCAGCAACTTCTGCTCGCAATCCTGTTTTAAGGGCAGCTGGCAGATGCACAAACGGCTCCACAGGCGGGCTACCCCAGAGCTCCAGCCGGAGGCCCAGCAGGAGGTCTCCACAATGGAGCTGCCCCTGGAGATTAACGTGGCGACCTCCAGCCCCGAGCTCCAGCCGGAGGCCCAGCAGGAGGTCTCCACAATGGAGCTGCCCCTGGAGGTTAACGTGGTGACCTCCAACCCCGAGCTCCAGTCGGAGGCCCAGCAGGAGATCTCCTCAGTGGAGCTGCATCTGGAGGTTAACGTGGCGACCTCCAGCCCCGAGCTCCAGCCAGAGGCCCAGCAGGAGGTCTCCTCCTGGCTGGTTCTCTGTCCGCTTCTCTGTCCAGTCTCGAAGCCTATTTCCAAGTCTGTCTCGAAGCTTGTTTCCAAGTCCGTCTCGAAGCCTGTTTCCAAGTCTGTCTCGAAGCCTGTATCCAGGTCTGTCTCGAAGCCTGTTTCCAAGTCTGTCTCGAAGCCTGTTTCCAAGTCTGTCTCGAAGCCTGTTTCCAAGTCTGTCTCTGATCCAGATGCCAAAGCTGACTCCAGTCCTGGTTCCAGGCCAAACTTCAAGCTAAGCACGAAGTCAAGCTTCAAGGCAAGCTCCAAGCCTAGCACCAAGGCAAGCTCCAAGCTTAGCACCAAGTCAAGCACCAGGTCAAGCATCACTCCAAGCTCCAAGTCAAGCACCAGGTCAAGCATCACACCAAGTTCTCGACCAAGTTCTCGACCAAGTTCTCGACCAGGGCTGAAGGGACAACCCGACACGCTCTGCTCTGATATCGGGACACTGGACATTGCCAGCCTCAGGTCCTGGGGGGCAGAGGTTAGGATCCTGCCCAGGGGCCCAGGTCCGCCAAAGCGGATAGAACTTGTGGCGCTTCCGGAGCCGCGCCTTGGGGGTGCTCTGTTAGGTTCCCTCTCTTTCTCTCTCGCTACGAAACAAGTGAGAAGCATACTTCCGCATTCCGATCTCTGCTGCGATTCATAAAGAGACTGCGTTTGTTTACTTTTCCATGTGCTTTTTTGTTTTCGTGTTCACGTCATGTCTCCGCCTCCTGTGTTTTCCCATGTGCTTCTGTTTTTGTTCATGTCATGTCTCCGCCTCCTTATTTCTTATTGGTTCATGTTTATTCATTCTGATCATGAGTTTCAGGTGTGAATGATTTGTATGTGTATTAATACCCCGCGCTGTTTCCGCTTCCTTGCGGAGTATTAGTTTAGAATAGTGTAAAGCGCTGTGTTCATAGTTCATAGTTATAGTTCCATTTCCGTAGCTCTGTGTTCGTGGTTCCCAAACCACCTCCTTACCTCGCGTGTTTTTTCCCTGTGTTTTGATTACTTCCATTTTAGATTTTTCCTGTGTTGTGGATTACTATTGCCTTGTTGGATTATTACCTTTTGGATTCCTGCCTGGATTATGGTTTGTCGTTTTTGTTGTGTATTCCTGTGTTTTCTTTTGAATAAACTTTTCTGAATTAACTGACATCTCCCCAGTGCATGCATCCTGACTCCTCTGCCTACCGGTTTACATAACACAGTGTTGTCAGGACAGAGGAAATATTTTAGTTTGATGTGTTGGAGCTTGGCCACATCAAGATTGTCATGTAACTCCTACACTTTATAAAAACCTATGTTGGATGACTCAAACGGATATGAAACAGATATAACTCTTGATGCTTAAAAAAAAAAAAAAAAAAAAAAAAAAAAAGTTCATCATAACAACTCCTAACAGTTGCTCTTTTTTTCAACAGTTTTGTGTTCAGTGCACTGAACCAGAAAAGAAATATTCATTGATGGAGAATTTAAAGCACTCTTGTACGTCGCTCTGGATAAGTGCATCTGCTAAATTCTATAACTGTAAATGTAAATGTTTGTTTGTTTAACGCCATGCCAGCTTCTATGGCTATATTCATGGCGAAAGCCAGGTTTAGTTATACAGAGGTAAAACTAAATAAGATGTTTAAGATTCATTTTTTCTAAAAATCTTAAAACTGCATTTGGATTTACTTGGTTATAAACCTTTTCAAAAGTATCAACAGAATAAAACAAGTTTCTCAAAGGCATAATAGTATTACAGTCTAGCAGAATATGTTTAATGGACATTGAATTCTGACAGGATGAGCACTTTGGGGAATTTTCTCCTGATAATAAATATGCATGCGTTAATCTTTTGTGTCCTATCCGGCATCGTGCGTAAATGACTTGATCCCAGCAATTTTTAGAATGGGATATATGTTTCTTCCCAACATCAAGATTTATTTCATGTAATTTGTTGTTTAAGCACTGATCCCATTCCAATTGCCATTTATTTTTGGTGAATACATTTAATGTTGGTTTCAGATCTGTAAAAGGTATAGTGCATTTAACTGGTTCTGTAGATAATGCTTCTTTAGCGGCCCTGTCTGCTTGTTCATTACCAGAGATTCCTGAATGAACAGGTACCCAGCAGAAAAAAATATTGTAATTTCTTGATTCAAGAGATGACAATTTGATTAAAATCTTCACAATTGTTGGGTGATCAGTTTTTATAGAGTTCAGTATTTCAAGACATGATTTTGAATCAGTTATTAATAAAAAAAATCTTGTTGTGAAGAAGTCTCAATAAACTTCAATGCCAACAATAGAGCATTTGCTTCTGCAGTGAAAACGGAACTTTGGTCAGGGATGTGTATACCCTCACGTAGTTGATTTGTTGCAAAATCTGCTGCCACTTGATTTTCAGATTTTGATCCATCTGTGTATATTGGTGTATGTTGTGGAAACTTTGCTCTTATGTCCAAAAATTGTTGCTGATAGTCATTTGGATGAGTTTTTGATTTTTGATTTCTTGCTAAATCCAAATAGATTTTTGCTTAAACTTTTGAAATAGGACAAAAATGTCTACCCCATCTTCCTTAATGATATTTTCGTACAATAGCAATGTTGCCCACTATTTGGACACAATTATCCCCCTGCACTACAGACAAAGTGTACTTTTCAGTGACAACTTTTCTAAACTATTCCCCGTGACTTAGGTGATGGGGCACAGGGCCATCAAAATGTAGTTGACTTAAGTCACACTTGTGTAGCTTTGGTAACTCTGCATTTGGTGTTTCAGATAACCTTTTCACAACTTGTTGTAATGGTACAGTTGCAATCAAAATTACTCAACCCCCATTGCAAATCAGGTTTATTGTGAAACTTTACAGACTTTCAGCTGTTTGCAATGAACAAATCAAACAAAAGCATTTGAAATAGTTCAACACAACAAATACTTCAAGTGGTTTCCCCAAATTCTACTGAATATGCAACTTATAATGACCTCCAGTTTCAAAATTATTCAACCCCCTGAATAGAATCTCACAACAGCACAAATATACAAAACAGGTGTTGTCATAATCAAGGGCTTCATTAGTTGCACCAGGTGTGCTTGAGCTGGAACACATGAAATAGCTGAACTGGTTAGGGGTTTTTTGAGTGTCACGTTTGACTGCAAGTGAGAAATATGGCAAAGTCGAAAGAATGGTCCAAAAAGTTAAGAGATCATCGCCCTTCACAAACAAGTAACAGGATAATAGGTGCTAAGGGGATGTGTGTGTGTGGGGCGTGTGCACGTGTGTGACCTGAATCTAATGTTTTAAAAAACAAAAATAGTTAAAGAGCTATGGTTTGTATACTTATCTGTTTTTTTTTTATTAGAGCAATTATCTGTTACAACGACTGTCCCAACGTGAACTCCTAAAGACTCTAGAAGTGTAAATACGAGCTCTCGTGATGGTCGCATGAAAATGTGTAGTCATTTTTATAACTTTTTTTCCTGTCCACTGTCTGTGTGTGTGTGTGTGTGTGTGTGTGTGTGTGTGTGTGTGTGTGTGTGTGTGTGTGTGTGTGTGTGTGTGTGTTTGTGTGTGTGTGTGTGTTCTGAAAAAGCTGTTGGTTAAATAAAAACCGTGGACGGGTCAAAGTTTTTTGTTAAATTGATTTGTAAGAGTGTTTCAATAAATGAACAGACTGATGTTTGTGAAACTGCTGAAACATTTTGTTGATTACGTTGTTGAGAAAAACACTTGTTCTCTTTTACTGAACTGAAATCCCCAAACATTTAAAAACCATCTGAGTTATTCTTTTGTGGAATCAAATCTGAATATCCTGTGTCATTCTTAACTAACTTTAGCCAATAATACTTTATTATACACACATCACATTCAATAATACAGATAACAACATGATCAAAATAAGAGAACATACAAAAAAAAAAAGATCAAAATTTTTTAAATTTATCCACTGACTCCAGTCATGAGGGGTGAATTGAATACATGGTCATCTGGGTAATTTGAATGTGTTGATGGCGAACTAGTGGGCGTTTTCTGTTTTTACTCTTCTTAGACGAGCGTCAGATAGCATGTGGTAATGGCCCCGAGCTTGGCAGCCCCGCGGTGCCTGCGGCTCAGACACGGCATCAGCATGTATTATCCGGGGCCGAGTGTGGCCCACGGCTCGCTCTGACACGTGTTTTTGTTACGGCTGTAAAGTACTGGGGCCGAATCATCCAAAAAATATTCCATATTGAAGAAATATTCCATATTTCTTCAAGGACAATAAAGGTTTTATGAGAGTTACGAGGATTTGATTTTATTATTAAGTAATAGGCTGCTATAACTCCACACATTTTTTTTTTTTCAGTGGTGGCTTTTAAGCTGGGCAGATGAACGCTGTCTGTATATTCAAACACTGGTAACCTTTGTTATTACACATATATTTCACAGAAAGACTTGTGTAAGTTTTAAGTCTACATTCATACTGAGCTTGAAAATGGTACATAGAGGACTATTTTCAAATCTTGCATAACACACTGATGTATTTCTGTAGCCGGTGGCGACTGATAAAGGTGTCCACGCCTCGAGGTTCTGGCTCAACAGGTCGGTTTTGGAATTCAGTCAATTTTACTGTTTAAAACATTATTCACAGTGTTGCTGTAAAGTTTAGTTAGGTGACCGTTTTTAGGTTAACTGATATAAGCCTTTTTAAAAACACGACTGAAACGAATTAAAATGGATAAAAGGTTTCTATAAAGACAAATTGGCATTTTAAGTTCCCCAAAGAACCTTTTTAGTGGTTGTTAAAAAATGTAACTATTTAGGACTCTTTGATTGTACAGCAAGGTTCTATTTGTTTTATTTATTTATTTTATTCTTATTTTTGTTTGTCAGCTTACAGCAAACAATCTTGTTTATCATGCAGCTTCATGTTAATATATAAATAGACTATTTTTCATGTTAGTTGATTTTCATAATGTGTTAACTGATGTTAACATTCAGCTTTTAAAATAAAAATGGAGGTAACACTTTGCAATAAGGTTTTATTTGTTAACATGAAATAACGATGAACAAAACCTTTTCAAACACTGTATCTGTTAACATTAGGTAGAGTTCATTACACCGCCCTGCATCTAGAAAAAAAAGGTTAATGCTGTTTTGCAAATCACACTTGTTTTTACGTATTTTGGTCATGCTGAGTTCAAATATGCCACTGAAAATTCCCTATCACGTACAGTTTTCCCACAAAAATAAGAATGAAGTTTTTTTATAATTTTGCTATGTTTATATTGCTTTCAGGATTTTATTTAAATTGGTAGAAGCTGTCAAATTTCACTATTATTATTTATTAATTACAACAATAGGTACACAAAACATAACACTTGTTTACAACATGAACAGCAGCAAATAGTCTGTGAAACATTGTGTTGTTCTAGAGCAAAACTAACAGCATATCTGGACTCAGCATCTAAGTATTAGTAAGAAACAACTATCAGATCCTATTCAGCAAATCTGATGCAGGGTGGCGTTATGAATTAATATGAAAGAACAATTGTATTTTTATTAAGTAGTATTAACCAGGATGAATAAGTTCTGTAAAAAAAATAGTTCTTTGTTAGGTCATGTTAGTCAGTGCGTTAACAAATGGGGCCTTATAGTAAAGTTATGCCAAAGGTGTTATTACAAGCAGTCAAATGCTTGGGTTGACCTAATAGAACAGATCCAGATTTCATGATCATGTATAAAATGGTGTAAAATGTGAGTATAAAATAGATAAATCACAAGAGAGGGCAATTTGTAGTACATCAGACTTTCTACATGTCTGCATAGACCTTGACATAATGGGGGCTGGTTTGCAGTACATCAGTCTTTGCCAGTGTGTGTAGATTAATGGCAGACTGTTGTTTATTATTCAAAGTGTGAATGTATACCATTTTAGGAATGTTACCACTAGACTCAGGCCACTGCAGAGAATAAACTGCTGATAACTTTTCAACATACTTGAGCTTTTTCACTCCTTTAATTACTAATTGCTTCATAACCAATGAAACAGTTTGCTGTTTATGTCTTTATTCCGGCTTTTTAACAAACACACCAGCGTCCTCTCACTTTACAGTGACAAATTTGTTGACGTTATTTAATGCATCCACTTTAGTTAATGCATTATGTAACATCAACCAGCAATGAGCAATGTATTTTACAGCATTTATTCATCTTGAACAATTTTTAACTAACTAGTATGTTAACTAGTGTGTTTCTCATATTGCTTTAACTAACGTTAACAGATACAACATCAGTAAATGCTGTAGAAGTATCGTTCATTCAAGTGTTTCTTTCAAGGAGTTCATGAAAAACGTATTTCAGGGTGTTGTTTAAATGTAAACAATGAGGTGTGCATGTGTAGAGCAGTTAACTGTTTAAAATACATAAAAAGACCAGAGAAGTTTTTTTCTTTTTCTTTTTTCACGCCCTTTCTGCCTTGTCAGCTATAGGCTATTTTATTTAGATTTACTGTCTGACTCCTGATAGCATTATTTTCTGGGTGTGGGAATTAATGATAGCTAGCATCAATAAGCATAATTTTCAAGATGATCCCATGTCAGTTTGCCTACAGGAATCTGATTACTGTTTTGGCATATGTAAGACATATGAAATTTCACACATAGGCATAAGGAATTGGTCGAATGCAAATGCAGTATGGTATTCAAAAACTTTAACCTATCTGTATCTATCATCTCTTTAACTGTACCTACCATACCATTAAATAAATAAATAAATATTTATAATATATGTAATATATTGACCTCTTTGTTCTTTTCAGAGGTGGACAGTAACAAAGTACATTTACTTGAGTACAGTACTTAAGTACACTTTTTGAGTATCTGTACTTTTTCTGGAAACCGGTGACTTTACTTTAACTACATTTGAAAGACAAATATCGTACTTTTCATATCTACATTAATGGACACTGTGAGAACATGGTCCTAAAAACAATACAAAGTTAATTTTGTACATGAAATATTATTTTATTCACTTCACAACTTCACATATTGCCTAACAGGGCCCTTCAAACAATACAGGAATAATACAATCTGCATGAGCTTAACAACATAAGTTGATCAACATGTTCATCATAAAACCAAAAGTCACAAAGACACAATATTTCAAGGCTTCATGAACAGGTCAACACGGCCAAACAGCAAGGCCCCCAACTGAACCGCTAAACTTCTGAACTAGAAAACGGAGAATGATTCAGGTATAGATCCTGATCCATCCGAGGGTCCAAGGAGTGGTTAGATATATTGAAAAGACCAGAGGTGGACAAAGTACAGATACTACAGGTCACATATTACTCCATTACAAGTGAAAGTTGTAAAGACAGATTTTTACTTAAGTAAAAGTACAGAAGTACTTGTTTTTAAAAGTACTTGAGTATCAGAAGTAAATTTCCTTTTTCATGTCAACACCTTGTTTTATCATTGTCGCATCGTTGTATGTAATACTTACAATACCTTATGCCTCTGAAACAACCTGTTGAATACACTGACTAGCTTGTAGTATCTGTGGAATAAAGAGCTTTTAGAATGTTACAAAACCATGTAGAAATGATAACTGCTCTCTCTGTGGCTCAGCGGCAGCACCAACACAGATTTGAATGTTCTGGTGTGATTTTTGTCAAAGGTTAAATAGACAGACGAATCGTTATCATTAGAGATGGTATGGGTGTTCGAATCGAGATCGTGATCTTTTTCTGATTAATCGTGCAGCTCTACACATAACATTAGTAATTATGCAAGGTGACAAAAAAACTAAAAAAAGTTACAAGATATTAACTTATTTAACTCTTAAACTCATTTACAGTTGAATTCACACTTTTGTGTGCTAACTAACGTCATTGTCCAAACCTTACGTATGCATAAGTGGTGTATCCACAAGGCTATGGCAACTTGTCGGGCAAATCCATAAGTCATTTGGTCGACCAGACTTCATACTGAAACTTTACCTCTAAAGCACAGACAATTTCAAGACATCACAAGAATTTTTAAGTTTACACTCCTCAATAGGCTTCCGCATACTCTAAAAAGTAATTCAGGGGACCTATTAACACAACTTAATTAAACGCGTGGTTGCAAGATAAAAATTCTAATTTTTAATTTTTACCAAATACACTCGGACCCAGTGTTAAGTTTAACTCTTAAAGAGTTAATTTAACACTGCAAAATTTACTGTGTACCATTTATCAGCAATCTGGTTGCATCTAGATAACATGGCGGGGATGGAGTATGCAGAGGAGACTATTCAGCGTGTTGTGGAGAATGATTTGGATGAGGTCGACGTTTTGAATAACGTTCCACAGAGGAGTGTAAAAAAAGCTCGTTACATTTTAGATAAAATTTCTAAATCTAAAGACATCGCATCTTGGGCTGAGTCGGAGGAGTTTGTGTTTAAAAGCCGAACAATCCACGGTTCGCACATGCTCGATTTAGTCAAAGGTGTCACAGCTCCACAAAAGGTTTCTGACGCGCTGAGACCTATTGGCTGGAACAAGTTTCTGCAGGCTTTTTCTATTTTAAATATATCATACTCGACGGTGCCGAATCGTTATGTCAGACAAGTTATTAACTCTTTCGAAAACAATACGACTCCTATTATAACCAGCGCATCTAAGAAGAGTAAAAAAGGACAGAAAGCGCCAGCATCACGCTCAAATTATTCAGACGAGCCTGCATTATTCAGCTCGCCGCCTCTCGACGCGAGTCAGTGGTTGAAATATTAATCTCAGAGATTTTGTATGTTTGTGTTTCCTATTTTTTTGGTCATGTTATTATCGATATTATTGATTGTGTTGTATGTATAATAATAATAATAATAATAATAATAATAATAATAATAATAATAATAATAAAGTAAAAAAAAGACGTTTCTATTCTTTAGTTGTTCTTTATTTGAAAAAATGTTAAACAGGATACATAAACATTTCAGACGTCTGAACACAGCGTACACATTTGAAAACATTTTCATTGCAACGAGTCTGTCTTAGGTTTTTCACAAAAGCAGATACCTTTTTGTCATTTTTAATAAAATCACCGGTATACAGACTCATCACATAATCATAATCATATCCCTTTGACATATGGTAAAGAAAGAACACACAATGCTGCCCGCATGTATCTGATGAAAAATATTGGACTTGCACTGATGAATATTGTACAACACTAGAATTGCGGTTTAGAAAGTTTTTAATAAGTGACGGAAAACGTGGGTAATCTGGTTTATTAGCAAAGCTGTCGAAAAAACACCCCACCCCATCTTCATTTATGTAGATGGCCAGCCAGTGTTCACCTGGGAGTCCTGATGGATGTGTGTTTATCACTACCATACCGGGTAATTTTTTTTAATGCTTCTTTTGGAAGATAGGCACACGGGAGCACCCCGAGAAAATGTGTGTTGCATGAGATCTTGTCCATGATGGACGTAAGTTCGACAGTGTCCATTTTTTATTTTTTTTATTTTACATATTAATAGTAGTCAACCAGGATCTGTCGACGATTTGACACTTCGATTATGCTGTCAAATATGGCATAAACAATCAAATTAATCGTTCTGGGTAGCGGCTGTCTAAAACGGGCTTCTAGTCTGATGTTTCCAGACTTGATAAGCGATATGTGCTGACCGCACTCCTCATCTGGTGTGAGATTGAATGCGTACAGGGTATACCTGTGTAGAAAATCCTCCCTGTCTATGGACAGAGGTTGGTTTTTAAGATGTTTTCCAGAAGCCAATGCCAGCTGGTAAAATTCCCGCACTACAGAACCGTTTTCATATTCTGGCTGTAGAGGCTTCTCTCTCAGGGTGTTGTTGACCATTCAGATAAATGGCCAAAAATTCTTGGTTGTAGTTTTTAAAAGCAAATGGATTTTTATTATAAGCTCCTGTGAAGGCATCATTATCAACCATTGCTAGAACCACCGATTTTGGCAGAGATCCCAAGAATAAGTTTTCTTGATTGCAGACACGCAAGCCTGCAGGAATTGAAAACTTTTTCAGACACATCCACTTGTGAAAATATAGTCGAGCCTGGATAATTTATAAGGCCCACAGGTGCTCCGTCCGCAATATCCGAACCGTCAGCATTAGTGATTTTGAGAGGCAAAAACACCAGAGTGTAGTTTAGGTCTACATAATCCTCTCCAGTCCCCGCTATAAAAAATTCCAGCGGTGATGAGTCCGATATGGCTGATAATGCTGGTACTTCTATATAAGTATTTTTTTCAATAGCTGTTTGAGTCATCGGTACTGTGAACAGATCCAACTCGGTTTTTAAACATTCTTCTGACATGTTGTGTAGTAAAGCCATGATCTAAAATATTGTTTTAACAAGGGTCTTTGGTCTTTTTTTTTGTTTGTTTGTTTGATGTAGCACGGTTTGTTGTCACCACACATCTACTCTTTACAAATGATGCATTCTTAACCGTGTGTTTTGTTTTCTTCCATACTTGACCACTCCTCCGAACCCCTGGTGGTCTAGATGCTCTATTGCGAGCCATAGCCATCAGTTCGGAGCCGTCTTGAGTATCACCGTCATTAGAAGACCTTGATAAAGTGTTGGTAACACCGTCACTTAATGTGTTATTTGCAGCTGATTTAAGATGTGGCTTGGCTATGCTAAATCCTCGTTTTAGCAATGGTATGGACATTCTGAAGAGTCCCCTAAACATACCAGCCAAGCCAGCTCCATACATAACACCCCCACCGGCATACCCCGGGAGCCCATCCCTGGCCTGATTCTGATAGTAGGCCACATAACGCATGGGGTCGATGTTGTGATTGATGAGATAAATCATCTTTAAACAAAATATTTCACAGGTCTAAAGTGTAGCTTAACACACACTTTCCTGTAACTGAAACGTATGTCTTGATTTTGGTCGTCTTTCACCTGTATAGTTATTTCTGTGATGGATGATTTGTTAACTGACACGTAAAGCGGTCTATCGTATCTAACAGTAATATTCTTATTAATATCGCCGTCTATATGCACACAACGTAGTAGTGGAACGTTGTGATCACCAAGTGATTGATATTCTGTAATACCCGTGTATATATACAAGGTGTAGAACCCACCATTTATATCGGCCTGATAGGGTGCATACGTCATAGGTATATGCCCAACTATGTGTTTTTTGTGATCTTGATTACACGTTTCTATAGCAACACCTGGTTTTAAGCCTAAAATATTAGACAGTTTTCCATAAAATGTCAGCAACGTCTTCGGAGGGGCTTTCAGAAACACTTTGTTTTTAACATGATCATAACCGAGACTCGCCCCCGATGGTAGGTTTGCATTGATCTCCCTGATCAAAAAAGCACATCCTCATAATAACTCGTCTTTAATGTGTACTGTATGTTTGACGTCTTTCCATCGCCGGTGGTGAAAAGCTCTTTGGGGTCAACACGATATTCGATGATGTGATTTTTACTATCTGATGACTTTGTTTCACCATAGCTGAAAATGAATGTGGCATCTGACTCATTAAATGTGTACCAGGACACGGGGTATTCAAATTCGATTAACCCAACTTGCCATTCTCATTTTAGATTTATAGCTTTCGCCAATCTGGTTGTGTACTTGTGTACCGTGAACTGTCAATCAGGCTGACATGAGGGGTCATAAGACAGATGACAGGGGGGTCATAAATCATATTTTTTGACATAAAGTGTAGGATATAAATACTGGTAGGTTTTTTGGGCATTTCACCTTCTACAGTGCACAATATAATTAAAGATTTGAGGAATCCGGTCAAATCTCGGTGTGTAAAGGGCAAGGCCGAAAACCACTTCTGAATGCGCGTGATCTCCGATCCCTCAGACGTCACTGTCTTAAAAACCGTCATGAGTCTGTAATGGATATCCTGACATGGGCTCGGGAATACTTTGGTAAACCTTTGTCAGTCAACACCATTCGCCACTGCATCCACAGATGCAAGTTAAGGCTTCACTATGCAAAGCAGAAGCCATACATCAACACTGTCCAGAAGCACCGCTGACTTCTCTGGACTCGGTCTCATCTGAGATGGACAGTAGCACAGTGGAATCGTGTTTTTTGGTCTAACGAGTGAACATTTCAAATAGTTTTTGGAAAGAACAGCCGTCGTGTTCTCCGGGCCAAAGAAGAAAAGGACCATCCAAGCTGTTATCAGCGTCAGGTCCAAAAGCCAGAGTCTGTCATGGTATGGGGGCATGTCAGTGCCAATGGCATGGGTAACTTGCACATCTGTGAGGGCAACATTAATGCAGAAAGATATGTACACATTTTGGAGCAACATATGCTGCCATCCAGAGCAGGACAACGCCAAACCACATTCTGCCCGGATTACAAGCAGATGGTTGCATAAGCAGAGAGTGCGGGTGCTAGCGTGGCCTGCCTGCAGTCCTGACCTGTCTCTGATTGAGAATGTGTGGTGCATTATGAAGTGCAAAATAAGGCAATGAAGGCCCTGTACAGTTGCACAGCTGCAGAAATGCATAATGGATGAATGGGGGAAAATTCCATTTGCTAAACTTCACCAACTGGTGTCTTCAGTGTCCAAACGCTTAATAAGTGTTATTAAAGGAAAAGGTGATGTTACACAGCGGTAAACAGTCGACTGCCCCAACTTTTTCGGAGCATGTTGCAGTCATCACATTTGAAATGAGTGCATATTTTCAGAAATAAATTGAATTCACAAAGTAAAACATCAAATAATGTGTTAATAATGTGTTTTCAATATAGTACAGGGTGAATTGAATTTTCAAATGGCTCTTTTTGTTTGTTTTTTTTTTTGCATTTTCCATACTGTCCCAACTTTTTCGGAATTGGGGTTGTACTTGACCTTGCTGTGACCGTGAGCCTGTTTTGATCAAATCCAAGATAAAAACCAAATGGTCAGAATGGAAAACTCAAGATCTGACAACGTGTAATAACACAATGTGAAGAGAAGAAAAAACAATGACAGGAAAATTCAAAAAGTCAGTATAGAAAAAAAGAAACAGCTTCAAGTTGTATTGGACACCCTCAGTGAGTAAAGATGCTGCATGCTCATGAAGCAAATGATGGCAATCAAAGCTTTTAACAAGAGACAATTTACCGAATCACTTCTACAGGCAGATGTCTCTGCAATCAACACCATTTCTCTGGTCTTGTAAAAGCATCAACCCTAAATGAACAACCCAGAAAAAGAAACAGAATTGAGATGCAAATTGTGATTCATGGAAGAGAAGCTTCTGGATAGGACTCTTGTAGTGATAAACCTTAAAAGAAGAATAAAAATGATTGAAATTATGTCAAACAGAATACATTTCGAGTCCAGAAGAAGAAAACCATCAAAATTGTCCAGAATGGATGCCATAAAAGCCATAAAAAGTGAATGAGCTCATTTGTAAGCGGTTTCCTACATCAAGATAAAATCCCAACTGTGATAAATGGAAAAGCTGGGAAGATATAATAAAGGGGCACATATTCAGGAAAATAACATATACTAAGGCACAAACTGTCAAGGCTCAGTTCTTTAAGCTTAAAAATGTTTGGATTATCAGGCCAATGGTCAAGGACAGACGAACATGTGCCTGAAAAACACATGAGAACTTTGGCGTGAAAACCAAGAGGTTCCTGTTGACAACAATGGAAGCTATATTTGTAAATACACTAGGAACAATCAAAGAATCCCACTTTCAAGGGGAGTTGTCTATCAGTCGGGGCAGAGTGGTGTTATTTGCATCATTATCTCCAGGTCTTCAGCTTGACATTACAGCCATATGGGCACATCTTGACTCAAAAATAAAGAAGCTGGGGAAAGATGCCCAAAACATCCACATTACAGCAGATGCACCAACATCTCAGTATCATAATAAAACCTATTTCTATCTAACCTCAGGAATGGCCTTTATGAGAGGATTTTATTATTTCACATGGAATTTCACTGAGGCATCCCATGGATAAGGAGCTCCTGATGGAGTGAGTGGCGCTTTGAAAAGCCTGTCACTGTGCATTGTGTCCTGTAGTACATAGGGTTAGCTAGCTGTGAATTGGTACCTCTGCACCTAAAGCCAGTACCTGAAACAATGAGAATTCATCAGGTAATTCAAAAGTGGTTTTCTGTACTTTACAACTGCGATCAACGGAACCAGGAATAATGAACACCAGAGAGGTGTCCTGCCAGAAAGACTGCAGATCCTTCTCTCCATGCCAGTACTACTTTATGGAAAGACAGTCAGAAAGACGTAGGAGCAATGAATCTGTGATAGAAGAGGGAACATGGGTTCTTGTAGACGATGATACAGATTTACTCTCAGACATTATCACACAATTCAATTTTACCCATTGTAAACTTACAAGAATCGGGTTTAAGATGTGTTCGTTTTTCAATTTGAATATTATTTAGTGAAAGATTTTTCAATAATTAACATTATTTAGTGAAAGAATTTCCATTATGTCGTGAAAGATTTTCCAAATTACTAAACAATTACTAATGTTACTACAGTGTGAGCCCTACTGTCAATAGATCACCAGTTTGAATCCTGATGATGCCACAGTCATCCGTGACTGTCAATGGAGCAAAATTCCTAGCAAAGCTAGTAGCAAAACTGGAGACCATCATGAACACTTCTGCCCATCCTCTCCATTAAGCTTTTTCCAGTAGCACATTAAGCCCTCAGCTTGTACCATCACGATGTTCAAGGAAGCACCATTGGGGGTCATTTCTTCACATAATTACTGAGGTCTCTTTACACTGTGTTGTTAATATATGTTGAATGTTATACTTTTGTCTAGTACTTGAATGTCATTTGTTACTGTAGCACCCACATTTCCCCTTTGGGATCGGTAAAGTACATCCACCCATCCATCCATCTATCTATCTATCTAAAAAGATGCAAAGTTGCGCATGCTCTCTGTAGGTACAAGGGATGGCATATTCTCTTCCCTGTCAATCACAGCGACACCAGCCACTCATTGGCGTCTGTGGTGTCATGTATGGGGAAGAGGGTAAATAGTGTGACACAGCATGAGAATAAATTAAATTGGGAAGCTGTTCCAACACAAGACAAGAAGCTGAATACATTGAAGAACTGGAAAACCCATCCAATATAAGGATCACCATGTTCAAATTAATCAAACGTTTTGACAAATGGCAAAATTGTTTGTGAAAACCATGAGTAACGTTTGAAGGCCTCCTTTGAAACCAAAGTTTGAAGTTCTTTGAAAACCAAACAGAAATTGTAATGTCTGGTGAAATCCAAAACTCAATAGACAAAGGTATTTCAAAATCAAAATGGCAGCAAAACTCCTAATTCCGAATCCACCACAAGAGCGAGCAGACTAGTCACAAAAGATCTGTTTTAGATCAGAAAGGGCCATGCAATGAAGAGTTTTGAAACATTTAAACACAAATCTAATAAGGAGGAAGTGGAAATCATTGGATGGATTATGTTTTGGATGCTTGGAAAAAGTACACATGAGCCAGTTGTCAAATCTGTCCTCCCAGCCATTCTCCTGGAATCTACGAAAGTAGCATTCAAAATGGAAATACTTTTGAAAACCATGGAACAGGAAAAGTTTGTGAATTTGTCACTGCCGGCATTGAACTACTTCAGGATGTGAATGCTCCATTAGCTCTAGAGCTCTGGAAAATAATCACCAGTGAATATAGTGGACTGTGAAAGTACACTGTGAAAAATCTCCTCAGGTGGGTCATCACCGGTCCTCTTGATCCTAGTGTGGCTAGGCTATAATACTATTTCAGTGCAAGGCAATCATTCAATTGACATGACAAAAGACATGACATGATTTTTGTTGATGTCTCATCTTTTGGTGGAACTTCTCTCAATAAAGGACTCTTGCAAGGTCTTGATTTGACAAATGCACTGATAGGTGTTCTGCTTCGATTTCGTCAAGGTCCCTTTGCCTTCATGACTGTTAAAGAAGCTTCACCAGGTATAAGTACCAGGAGAAGACATACATGTTTTGCACTTTTTCTGTTTTCCCAATGGAGATATCCCAAAATACTTTTTTTTGGAACACAGGATGGTTGTTCACATCTTTTGAGCTGTATCATTCCACAAGTCCCAGACGTCTGAGCCAAAGGTGGTTTGTGGTTTGTGGATCTGCAATAATCATGCAGTGCTTGTTGTAATTCCTGAGGAAGACAGAATTAAAGGTGTATAGACAGTGGTTATTGATAGAGATCAGCTACCCATGGAACTGGTTGTAATTATAATAATTTCTTGAGTGCAGTTTCATGAGGCAGGAGCTGAGACACTGAAATAGGTTGCAATAAAGTTTTTTTTTTTTTTTGGTCAGCTGTGTCCATGTACATAAAGACCAGTATAGCCTTTATCAGTAGTAGAGCAAAGAAAGGAAGACAGAGTTGAGCAAGACACACACACAGAAGAGAGTAGAGGCATGCCCACACAGTTCTAGCCCTCTGTACAAACTTTATCCAATAGTTATAGATGTTGAGATTTTTAGAATGCAAGGTAGACCAAGGAATTTTGCCAAAGAACAGTCATATCTCTCATTCTTGGATACATGCATGAAAAAGTGAGCCATGCTGACAAAAATCACACTTCGCCATTACTACTGGATACCTCATGCCCACTCTATAGCCACAGATGTCATTAGAGAATGTTTTATATGCCAACACCAGCATCAAAGGTCATGGAAAAAGAAAAAAAAAAGGTTGTTGAGCTTCACAAAATGGGAAGTGGCTATAAGAAAATAGCACAAGCATTGAAAATGCCCATTTCCACCATCAGGGCAATAAATAAGAAGTTCCAGAAAACTGGAAATGTTATGAATCAACCAGGAATTGGACGTATGTCTATATTGTCTCAGCACACTGTGAAGAGGATGGTTAGAGTGGCCAAAAAATCTCCAAGGATCACAGCTGGAGAATTGCAGAAGTTAGTTGCGTCTTGGGGAGGGAAAGTCTCCAAAACTACAATCCGAAGTCACCTACATCACCACAAGTTGTTTGGAAGGGTTTCAAGAAAAAAGCCTCTATTCTCATCCAGAAACAAACTCAAGCGTCTTCAGTTTGCCAGACAGTATTGGAACTTCAAATGGGTTCTATGGTCAGATGAAACCAAAATAGAGCTTTTTGGCAATAAACACCAGAGGTGGTTTTGGAGCGCACAGAGAGGTAGCCATATGGAAAAGTACCTCATGCCCACGGTTAAATATGGTGGTGGCTCTTTAATGTTTTGGGGCTGTTTTTCTGCCAGAGGACCTGGACATTTTGTTAGGATACATGGCGTCATGGACTCTGTCAAATATCAACAGCCATTAAATGAAAACCTGACTGCCTCTGCCAGAAAGCTTAAAATGGGCCATGGTTGGATCTTCCTGCAGGACAATGATCCAAAACATACATCAAAACCAAAAATGGTTTACTGACCACAAAATAAGGTGCCATGGCCATCCCAGTCCCCTGACTTGAAACCCATAGAAAACCTGTGGGGTGAACTGAAGAGGCGAGTCCACCACCGTGGACCTCGTAATTTGAAGGATCTGGAGAGATTCTGTATGTAGGAATGGTCTCAGATCCCTTACCATGTATTCTCCAACCTTATCAGGCATTATAGGAGAAGACTCAATAATTGTTGCACACCTACAGTACTGTGCAAAAATTTTAGGCACCCTATATTTTAGAACAAACTTTGTTATAGATTTATTATTTTATGACTTATTATTTTATGACTCTTCTATGGTGAGCTGTCCCAGGGAAAACGATCACAAGGGGGCCAGAGGAAGCGTTACAAGGACACGCTGAAAGCATCCCTTAAGTCTCTGGACATTGACACATCCTCCTGGGAATCCCTGGCACAAAACCGAAGTGCATGGCGCACAATGACCTACAATGGCCGCCAGGCATCTGAAGTGAGAAGAAGGACTGTTGCCCAACAGAAGCGCACCATACGAAAATCCAGAGTTGCCAGTATGCAAACTGAGGCGTCAACGCAACGCATGTCTGTCCAACATGTGGCAGAAACTTCCGTGCTCAATTCGGCCTAATCAGCCACCAACGGATACATCGCTCATAGTAACAATCTAGATGTCAAGGTCCTCATCAAAACCGATGGACGAACAACAATCTCCTAAAGTAATTTACCCCTTCCTTGTTCTTAATTAGTATGAGGAAACTGGTATGAGTATTGCAGTTAAATTCAGCTGAACAGCAGAACGAGACAAACGAAGAGTGAACTCATTTTCCACACACAGTCTTTTCTGCTGGAGCTGTGACTTGCTGTCAGAAATGAGTGTCTGATATCAGGGTACAGTGAAACGAGGGAGTATGAACAACGCTGCAGGAATGTAACACCAGCCTACAATAACGCTCTTTGACAGCATCACGTCAGTACATCTACTGGAAATTGCCGACTGTCGACTACAGGCCTGTACAATTGGAAACAGTTATTTAAAGTGATTTAGCTATAACAGTTTCCTCTGTGCAAACTATAACCTTAAAATTCATTCAGTAATATGTTTCCATATAAACTTCAGTATTTACAGTGCCCTCCAGAATTATTGGAACCCTTAATAAAAACAAGGAATAATAATTGCAAAAAAAAAATGAACATTACACACAAGGTCTCCATTCAAAGACTAGGAAAAACTAACATACACACACACACACACACACACACACACACACACACACACACACACACAAAAACCCACATTATTAGAGCTACTTTTTTAATTAAAATAATAGTATTTCCTCTCAAAAACATGTCCCAAAATTATTGACAGCCCTTAAAAAGTCTTTCTTGAAAGGTCTATATTATCTTTCATTTGCTCTCAGACTTTTTTTTGGTCCAGTTTCCCTGCTATATAAATATGAGGTTGCACATACTGTATGTACAAATATCATTTACTATAGGAAAAGCCAAAGAACACAAAATAGACAAATCATTGTTTACCTGCACAAATCAGGTAACGGATACATATTACCTGAATAAAAAAATTAAAAAAAAATAAAAAAACATAAGCAGCTAAAAATACAATTGTGTATGTAAAAAAAGTGTTATGACCAAGCTATCCTTAAGTGTGAAAGATGAATCGTTCATTTTAGGGAATATCGCTGATGTAATCATGAATAAAACTATATTATTCATAAAGTTATTCTGTAAATCAGCACAGTGATCAATCTTTGATATGTACCCATGAATTGAGCCCGATCTCAATTGTCTGTAAAAAAAAAAAATAATAAAATAAAAAAAAAAAAAGGAAAAACAAGCTACATAAAGGGAATGCATGTCGCAAGCCTCCTGGAATGAGCACAAGCCCAGTGTCAACCAGAAGCGCCCAACAACGGACACCAACGAAAACATTTTGCGCTTTCAGTTATCCGTGTCTGACAGCCTGGTACACTTCACAGGCCAGTTCAACATTGCGCACATTCGCACGGGCCATTTAAATTGGCACACGCTTTAGAATCTCTCAAAGAACGTCTCCACACCCTGACACACTCCAAATAGGCAAACAAGAGGAGGAGAAAGAAAGCTCAACTCCTTCATTTGTAGTCGTGCATTTTTAAAGATCTTCCACGTACAAAAGAAGACTTCTGAAGATAGTTTTCGATACACTGATGCACTGATTTTACGCTCAACTGATCGTGGAGAGAGAGAAATAAAATAGCTCTGAAAGAGTTTCAACTCTTAGTGTTTCCACAACAAGGTGAGACTCAAGCTGGCGGGCCAGGAGAGTGCTCTTGAGTCCCAGGAAGAGGGTGGCATTCAGGACGTTCAGGAAAACAGTGACGCTGTAAAAAATTCTTCTGAATTCACCCAAGAAGAGAAAATGATACTGACTGAAATGGAGAAGGAGATTCCCATGTGTGCGTCTCTGCCTATTGAGGTGATGAGTCCTGACCAGGCCTTTCCTTTCCTGAACACCACAATTGCAGATCTGGGCATTGACGAGTGAGTCCTTATATTAAAGCCAATATATTACTAGTTTGCATATATGTTTCTCGATAACATTAATATTAACTGCCGGTTCAAACCAAATGCCAGGAGGTTCTCTACAGCACCGAGTCACACACGGACCGCTCGTACTGCCGCAGCGGCATCATCTTCCAGCCATGGACACACGCTCAACCAGGTTAGGACATCTTTAACATTTGCATTTACTTTTTGTGTGCGGTGAACTAACCCACCGGAGACTCAGCATCTTAGTCAGTATAACTGACATTCCCACACTGGAAAACCATGAGGTGCGATTTATCAGTGTGAATTTTACTTGTAACCAGTTATCAGTTTTTATTTTCCCTTGGAGTTGACAACGAGATACTGGAAATGACCCTGGCTTTGGATACACAATCCCATACCTCCGAAGAGCAGACTGCGTTGGAATGAACATGGACAAATAGCAAATTAATATCATAACACACTAACATCATACTGTTATTTGACCTTTTTAAGATATGAAGTGCTTCTTACTGCAACACTGGTTAAATACAGACAAGCTGTTATTTCAGGGATTTTATTAAATCCTTGTTTAGGTGTAAAATCCTCAAACATTCCCCCGAACGTGGTTACAGTTAACCACTAATAACGGCATGGAAAGATGGAACAATAGTAATGATAATTTCTTCAGGATAAATGTGTTTTAAATGAGTTTCTTCTAACAGCAGCAAGTAACCCACCTGCTTTCTTCTTTGTATAGAAAACTGAAGCAGTGGCTTTTCGCTGAAGATTAAACTGTGTGCTCCACTAAAAACTGGGAATATGCAAGGACATAAACTTCTTCTGACCATGCTTTGTGAAACTGCGGATCTCAGCAAGAGATAATATACATCTGAATGCTTCCATAAATATATATTTTTTCTTTATATAACCATCTCGAGTTGCTGTAGTGATGATTCAATGTGCTGAGTGATCATCTAGAAAAGAATGCTAAGCATTTGAGAAATGCATCTTTCACTGCAACCTCCAAATATACTCTAAATATATAGAATTTCATGAGTCTGCTATGGATGCAGCAGATCAAAATAGTATCAAAACAAGCCACAATAACGGTTAATAAAAGAAATGTCAAATTTTTACCAAGACAAAAAGAGAAATGAAATAAATTATAACACTGCAAAACAAAACAGTTATGGGAAGTGCTGAAGTGTACATAGTGACTAGTTGATGGTTAGATGTCTGATACCCAAACAAACAACAACAACAAAAAAAAAAATCGAATTTGAATTTTGGCTCCTTTTCATTTAGTGGGTGCTTTGACTAGGACTGAGCAACATAACTGGTCATCTTTGTTCTTTGCTCAACTGGAAGTGACATCACAGCACTCTCAAATTCCTGGGAGTATCGTTGGCTGATGTCTCTGAGCAACATGACGAGGGTGTTCTGGGTGTCTAAAAAACAAAGCATACAGTGCGGATGATGAATTAAAACACGAGCCATTGGATGTGCACACAAGAACAGCAGCAAATAATAAAGCATCCTTTGAATGAAACAAGAAACACAGCACCCTCACCTGCATCAATATCCTTTGTTCCTAGCACTTGTGCTGTAGCACACAGGATTGGCTTCATATGGCTAACAACCTACAGTGATAAATACACAAGAGATCAATATATACTGATACAGCATTACAGGGGAAAATAGGAGAACGTCATCGGCTAGAGCACTGAACAGGCCATTACCAGTACTGGGTCATGGGAGTAGAGGAAAGCCAGGCAGCTGTAGACAGTCTTGTTTTCCTCGAGGTCTTCCTTCAGAGGGAGACGATCCAGAAGAGCAGGAAGCACCTGGAGAATGAAGCAATAATTTCAATTCAGCCTGAGTGAATGGTAATACACAGTATTCAGTTAATCTATAAATGGAGTAAAACCCGTTGGGACGTGTCGTTACAAAATACTGATTAACTCTGTGGTGGTAATGTTCCTCCAGGCACCAGTCATAGATTTTTTTTTTTTTTTTTTTTAATGTAAGGAATAAAACACAACAATAAGAAGAAATTTCAAAATCTATGTCCTGAATTTATATACTTCTGTAAAGCTGCTTTGGGACAATGTCCATTGTTAAAAGCGCTATACAAATAAACTGAACTTGAACTTTACACTAACACACTTGTTAATCTCACACGACAGACAAAACACCGAAAATTTCTGACTTATGTCTTAGGGTGTGAATTTTAAACATCTGAATATTTGTATTTGTGAAAATACAAATAATATTCTAATACTGAATTTCTTTCTAGCAGACTTAGCGTGGATTATGCCATATATTTTTTGTTTTGTTTTGTTTTGTTTTTTTAAATCAAAAGACAGATAGGTTCAAAAGACAGGCTGGTCATGCTCACCTTCTTCTTCAGCACGTCTCGGATGGCATGGCTGACCTCGGCCAATCTGTTTGGTGCCTGCAACGCCTCCCCCTTGCACGACTTGATAATGCTGTTCATGGCCTCCAAAACTCCCATGACTACTTGTCTCTCGCGCTCCTGCTTCACTGCCTCCAAGAAGCAGGGCATCACCACGTCAAGCAGTTTATGTAAAGCTACAAACACATACATACACACACCTCCATCAGTCATAAGATTGATGGTCAAAAGAAGAAATGAAGAGCAGATTCTCTAAATCATTATCCAGAGCCTAAGAATTACATTAATGGATAGGCAAGGCACTGATTAGAGTAAAGAGTGATTAAAAGAGGCAGTGGGTGTAAATGATGGTGCTGAAGAGGGTGAGAAGAGAGAGGGGTATGAAAATGAGGTGTATGAGGTATACTCTGATGATTAGCCTCAGTAGGATTTTCCTGCCACACTTTGTGCTGAGCTCGACAGAATTGGCCCAGGGCACCAAAGGCTGCTCTCCTCACATTCTCATGTGGAAACTGATATGCACACCACAAGTTATTACTCAAATAACACACACTTTTTACTTGGGCCACACATAATGAGGTTCGCACATACAGCTACAGTGATACGGTCATATTTTAATAGAGAAACTGCACTTCAATGTCATTAACACATCAATGCATGAGTGCCACAAGTATACACATTAATGCAGAGTGGCTTGAGTGATGTTCTGTGAGCAACTTACCTCATAGAGACCATAGACCTGCTCAAAGCTTGACTCCAGGAAGGGCTGGAATGCAGCACTGAGAGAGAGAGAGAGAGAGAGAGAGAGAGAGAGAGAGAGAGAGAGAGAGAGAGACTTTGACTTTTACAATCCTTTATTTAAACCAGTCACAGTATACAATACAATGCAAGTGACTTCAAAAATAAATTAATGGATAGATGAATAAACATATAAATAATATTAATACCTATTTGATTTTAAAAACCGGCTTTTTTACGTTAAAAAAAATGTTTTGCATTAAAAAGGTTGAGCAGCACTTTGAAATGTTTTCAGTGTAAAAGAGTATAAAAAACCAGTTCTCCTTCATCAATAAAACAGATAATACTCCCGTAGCACCGTTTCAGTGTAAAAGTGTTCAGGTCATTCATTGATTTAAAGAAGTTAAAATCTACCTTAACCCGAGCTTTCACTAAAGAATCTGAATACAGAAGTGGGACTGATCGCTCGTCTCTTCTCCACTTGGTTTTTACGAGTTATGTAGATTGCTATTTTTGCTTCTCGTACAACAAAATTGATCAGTTCCCATTTTTGTTTTTTTGCTTGTTGGTATCCTGCACCAAAAATAAAACATATCTGGGACCATTTTTCACCAAACAAATTAAAAATAGTTTTCAGCAGCTCAAACAGAGGGTAAAGTCTTTTACATTCTGTGTAACAATGAAAAACCGTTTCTGTTTCATTACAGAAGGGACTTGTGTTTAAAACATCAGGATTTAGTTTAGAGATTAAAACATTGACTCCCACAGCACCATGTAAAATTCTCCACTGTAGGTCACCGGCTCTTTTCCTAAGTGGCATTTTATAAAACACCCTCCATACCGGCTTAATGTCCTCTGAAATCCTGAGTTTCTTTCTCCACACTGTGTCCACCCGTCTGTTAAGTATCCTTTTATTTATCACTTTCACACAGCATTTATAAATTTCTTTCCCTTTTGCTTCGTAAATTGGTAAAACATGTCCTTTTTCTGTGTCGAGATAAATGCCCTCATATCCATTTAGTTTGGGTAAAAGTTCAAGTTCTGGAAAGGGGTCATCTTTGTCTGGTGTTTCTGTTCCTTGCTGATATTCCTTAATCAGGTTCAGCTCCTCCACTGACAGTCTGTTGATCCATCTTTCTATGATGTCCTCTGTATGCCGTAGTGACCTCAGGCCGAGTTCCTCTGCCACCGCTTTTACATCCTTAAACTCCGGTCCTGCGGTGTCCACTAGTCTCCTGAGTGTTGTGAACTTGTTTGATTGTGTCATTCGATCAATACCTGGAGAACTGTCCTTAATGTCCATTCGTCCTCCTCCCACTAAAGGCTCTTCTAGGAGCCAGTACAGTGAGACAGCAGGGCCTTGAGATCCACATTCATACAGAGACCATGTTTTAAAAACACTGCGATAAAAGTTAGACATGTTGGACACATTTAAAACAGTAGGGTTCATTACAAATAAGGTGCGATCGCAACCAAAATCATTAACTTTCTTCAATATAAAACTTGTAACATCTCCCCAAACCAGGGAATCAGAACTGATCAGGTACTTTTGTATGGTTTGAAACTGGAAGGCTGTGGTTCTGCTTTTGATGTCTACCAGTCCCTGACCTCCTTCTTCTTTGGGGAGAAAGAGAACGCTCTACGGAACCCAGTGGTGTTTGTCCCACACAATACTAACTAGTAGAGCTTGTACCTTCTCAATTAACCCAGTAGGGGGCTCCAGGCAAACTGAGCGATGCCATAGCATTGAGGCTACTAAGTTATTAGCCACTAGTACCCTCCCCTTGAGTGACATATTTGGTTTGAGCCATTCCCATTTTTTTAGTTTGCCTTCTATTTTTTCCTTAACTCCTTCCCAGTTTTTCTTTTCTTCATTTAAGTAAATTCCCAGGTATTTAAATTCTCCTTTTTTCCATTCTAGCCCACCTGGTAATTTTGGCAAACCTTGTGACCAACTTCCTATTGCGATTGCTTCGCTCTTTTTCCAGTTGGTTTTGGAGGAAGAAACTAAGCCAAAATCGAAAACCACCTTTTCTAAAATCTTGATCTCGGTTTGGTTTTGTACTAAAATCATGACATCATCAGCATAAGCAGATAAAACATGTGGAACATTAAAACCAGGTACAGTAAAACCATTTAAAGACTCTCGTAGTCGATGTAAAAAAGGTTCAGTCACTAGAGTGTATAACATACCTGATAATGAACATCCTTGTCTTATTCCCCTCTGTACTTTAAAAGGTGCACTTAACCCTCCATTGATCTTGAGTACACTTTCAACATCCTGGTACATCACCTTCATCATCGCTATAAGACTGGGGCTGAGACCAAACGCCTCCAGAGTTTTCCAGAGGTACTGATGCTCAACCCTGTCAAAAGCTTTTTCTTGGTCCAGTGAAATCAGACCAAGATCGACTGCCAATGACCTAGAGATGTCCAAAATGTCCCGAATTAATGAGATATTGTCAATGATGGACCTATTGGGCACACAATATGTTTGGTCTTTTTGGATTATGGAGTCCATGATGTCTCTGAGACGGTTAGCCAGCGCTTTTGACATAATTTTATAGTCTGTGCATAGCAGTGACACTGGACGCCAGTTCCAAATGTCCAAATTTTCCGGTGTGAAGTGTATGTATGAATCTGCTCTGTCCACTCTTTTTTTCCAGTCCAAAGAAGAACTTTGATGGAGCATCCATTTCGTTAGCTCCTTTGAATCTGGACCGGATGAGAGCACCTTGCGCTTTTGTACCCAATAAATCCGCCATTAACGCTTTTTTCACTTTGAGGTTCTCAACATGCCTTCTATCTCCTGTGGACTCAACCAAAGCCTGGAGTTCCACTATTCTTATCTCCAGGTCACTTAATGACTTGGTAATGTCCCGTGTGATGTTGACCGTGTACTCACGACAGAGCTGCTGGATTAAAACCTTACCATGGTGCCACCATTGTTTACAGGAGGAGAATAAACCCTTCTCATTTTTAAAACAGGTCCAAAAAGATCTAAAAGCCTCAGTAAAATTTGCATCGTCTAGTAAAGACACATTAAAATGCCAGTACGCACTTTTGGGCTTCAGATTTGCAATAAAAACTCTGCATGTAACTAGAGAATGATCAGAGAAGCAAACTGGTGTTATTAAGCTTGATTTAAAAACATTAAAATGATGTTTTAAATAGTAGAATCTGTCTAATCTAGCTAGAGAAATAAGACCATCTCTAAAATGTGTCCATGTGTACTGCCGTTCGGTTACATGTAGTCTTCTCCATACATCTACCAGATCATGAGTTTTTATGAGGTGTGTTAATGTATTCTTCGATGCTGCATTCTATGGTTCTATGTGGTTCCTGTCTATGGAGTCATTTTGTGTGCAGTTAAAATCTCCTCCAATAAACACATAATCGTTGGGGTCACAGCTGGTTAAAAGTTCACTTAGTTTGTTTAAAAATAAAACTCTTTCGGGACCTCTGGTTGGAGCATAAACATTAATTAGTGTCAGTTTGAAGCATTCATATTTTGCATTGATTAAAAGTAGTCTGCCAGCGATCACTTCCTGTTTGGTGTAAGATTCAGGTAAGAAGTGTTTTGCAAACAGAACCACCACTCCTGCACTCACTGAGCTCTCGGAGCTTAACACTACTTCCCCTTCCCATTCTAAATTCCATTTACACTCATTGCCTTTGTCACTATGGCTTTCCTGCATGAACATTACATCTAGTTCCTTTAATTTAACTAGATCATAAAGTTCTGCTCGTTTTCTTGCATCTCTTCCTCCCCTTATATTTAAGGAAGCAATGTTGAAATGAGTAATGAGAAAAAAGAAAAAAAAATAAAATAAAGAGAGAGTAATCATCATCATTGCACAGGCTTTAGTTTATACACTCTCCTCATCTTCCTGTATCAGATCTTGCCTTGCTTTCGTTAAAAACTTTCTTAGTCTGCTTTTTTCCAGATCTGTGAAGTTCTTGTTCTTTTTCTTTATTACGGTAGTAATAGATTTCACGAAGTTGTGTTTATTTGGGAAGTATTGCTCTATTTTGACTCCTTTCATATTTTTGGTTTTTTGAAGAAACTGTTTAATTTCTTTTTCTTCGTATGTTCCTGTTTGTTCGTTACCGATCTGTCCGTCCCCATCACTGTCTGTTTCTACACTGGCGTCCTGGTCGCTGCTCAGTTCTGTCTCCGTTTCATTGCCAGTTCTGATCTGCTTTTCTTTTTTTGTTTCGGCTAAACCTTTTTTTCTGGATTGTGAGCCACTGCTTCCTTCTTTTAATTTTCTTTTTGACCTGACCAGAGTAAAGCCACTATCATCTATGGCCACGTCTATGTCTGTACACTCATCAGTGTTTTGGCTGTCAGCTGGCTGTGTATTAATTTCAGTGTTTTTATTCACATTACCTTGTGATTTTTCTTTTTCTGTCTCCATATGATTTATTTCTGGTTCAGTATTTTTTCTCCCTTCCTGAGTTTCTGTGTTTGTTTCCTGCTGTTTATTTTCTTCCTGATCCTCTGTGCATGTGTTATCCTCTACACTGTCCTGTTTATCTTCACCCTGTTCCCTTTCCTGATTATTCTCTTTTACAGTTCCTGTCCCCTGTTCACTTGTTGCCTGTCCCTTGGGACAGTTCCTAACTAGGTGTCCCTCCTGGCCGCACCCAAAACACTTTAAACCTCCGGAAGTTGCAAAAATAGTGAACTCCTCTCCATCCAGCTTTAATTTGGATGTTACGTTTAGATCTTCTTCTCTGTTGTTGAGAACCATGAAAGCCTGTCTCCTATAGGAGTAGATATGCTTCAGCTCTGGGTCTTTACAGCCTGTAGGTATCATTTTGATAGGTGATATTACTTTACCGAGTCTGGACAATTGTTTACAGAGATCTTCATCATCAATAAAGGGGGGCACATTAGATAAGATCACTCGTTTAGCGGGGGCGCTAAGGGGGAAAACTTTCACCAACGTGTCTTTGATGACGACGCCATTAGAAACTACAACCTCGGCCTTGTGAACCTCATGCACAAACATGACCACCACCTTATTCATCCGCGCGGCGGTTATAATGCTCTTCGCCCCGATTGGTTTAGCCACCGCTGCAGCGCATTCCTCTACCGTGCACGCGGCCGTCACTAACACTTTAAACCCGTGCCTCCGGGTTAAATTTTTAAACGCCATGACGCCGGCAGCAAGCCTCCCACGCTGGCATCTTACACACACTCACACACCCACACACCCACACACACAGAAAAACACACTACTCACCACTCACCCACTTTGCACACTATACAATACAAAACAACACAAAAAGATAGCAAAAGATAGAGTTTTCACTCGCACGCTCCGTCCACGCACACACACTCACTCACGCATGCGCAGAGAGAGAGAGAGGGAGAGAGATGTAAATTATCACATTATCAAATCCTCTGATGCCGTTTGTATGGAAGGAGCAACAATGTGTACATACACATGTATGCTATCTTCAAATAATATATGTGTGTTTCTTTAAATGAAAGTAAAAGGAAGTGTGTCATGTAAAATCCACATTTTGTTACCCAGTGTTAAAGGCAATTTCCCCCAGGGCATCACAAGCATCCTCCTTCTCATCAATGTAAGCGTTTTCCACACTGAAGCTACAGAGAAGGAAAGCATTTAAATCAGTGTGCTCTCATAGTACCCAACAGAAAAAGAGAATGAAACTGCAGAGACAGAAAAGAAACACACCCAGCAACATCCTCCACCTCATTCATCCTCCATCTTCATACGGCATCACCTTCATCGTCATCGTCATCATCATCATCATCCAAGAGAACAAATTGCTTGTCCTCCTCTACATGAGTCTGTGAGGAGAGAAACATTGTGTTATGTCTTGGGAAGTAATTGGTAAATGTACAGGGTCTGTTACTTTGGCAGTTGTTTTCACACTTTTTTCTCTCTCATGCCCATTTTGACAGGGTGCTTACGATACCTTTCACACACTACCTCTCTCTCATGTAGCATTCTGGCTTTGTGTGTTTGTTTCTCTCTCCCTCTCACTCTCTCCCTCTCCCTCAGTCTTGCTCTTTCTTTTCTTGATTTCTTTTTTTTTTAATATCTTTAATACATTTAGGAGTTCAGGAGTTGTTGTATTTACTTTTCTTTAAATCAACAAGTAAGATATCTTGTATATTTAATGAAAGCCTATCAGACTGGAATAATGGATCCAGCGTTTTTGTAAAAGAACTGCCAGATGGAATGAATGCACTAACCGTCACACCCTCTGTAGATTTTAGGGACAGGACCATCAATGTGGTGATTGCAGTAAGATGAGGATTAATACTTTCTGGACTGATTGTGGACACAGCTGAGAACAAGCTATAACTGAACGTACAAACAAAAAGACACAAAACAAATTTCATTGCTGAAGGATAAAACATTCAACTGAAATTTCATGGGTGAACAAAACTTATTAACTGGCACATTAACTACATCTAGAGATTAAATTACACCTACTTAGAGACCATTACCAAAAGTATAAAGGGTAAAGATGGGGGTAAAGATTCCTGGACGATTACCCCATCATCACTTTTTCAAAACACATTAAAATGCTTTTATATCCTTTTTTCTTTTAAGGCTTAGTGCCTTTTCTTGCAATCAAAAGTCATTCAATTTTTTTTTTTTTTTTTTTTTTTTTTTTTTTTTTTTTTTTTTTTTAAATGGACTGCATGGCCATGTGTCTGGAAAGAATTCACTTTATTTTATTTTCTGTAAAATGACCAGTAGACATAACCCCAGGTTATGTCCTGTGGGAAAAGAGGTTTTCTTCTAAAATAAAGAAACCCCAAATGAAATGAAAACAAATACAAAAATTGGATGAGTTCAAAATAAAGAACAATAAAACAGAGTTTAAGAGGACTTGTCAGAGACTTGATGCATCCGAGGGTTTTAGGAAAGTTTTGTTTTCCTAGCACAGGTACAGCCTGAATATGCAATGATCGTGTGACCTATAACTTTGCATGGCCACACACCCTACAACAAGCACTTATAATAAAAGGTCAAAGCAATCTCTCTGTAGTAAAATGAGGTGTATTAATGAGGTGCATGGAATGCACAGATCACTTATCCTATACAAACCGATAATAATTACTACAGATGCCCTTCAGCAACATTAGTTAACAGCAGACAGATGTCCAGAAATCTCATCTCCCCCCAATTTTTAAAAAAAAATTTTAAATTGCAGTCAAAAAAAAAAACAAAAAAAAAAAGTCCAAATCATGCTAGAATCGTGCAGTTTAATCCTGGCTATAGACAGAAAAAGTTCGTACGTGCAGCAGCGCAGGTCTGGATCATCCACAGCATCAGTAAGTTTCAGACCCAGCTGCACGCACTCTGCAGCCAACGGACCAAACACATCCTTACCAACAGTGCGGGCCAACACAGACAGTGTATCTGAGTGGAGAAGAGAAGGAAAGGGAGAGGAAGAGAAGGAAAGGGAGAGGACACAGAGGGTGTCTGTCAGGAAACCCTTCAAGCTCTCTATTACAGGAGGGAAATAGGGCACCATCATCTCTTTGGCAGCATTAGCTAAGAGAAAAGAAAGAGAAAAATGCATTAATCTAGGGATGAGATGTGCAGAGCTTAACAAATAATGAAACAGCAGAATTAAATAGAAAAGGAAAAGGCAAGAGAGCTTATATTACCAAAGTAGAGATACGTTTGGACAGAAATGAACCAAAACTACAAAGCTATTCATTTAGGTTACTTCTTGGCTACTCTGATTACCAGTGGCTCCAATAGCACTGACAGCAAGCTCCTTAAGCTTAAGGTTGACTGTGTTGTTCAGGGCGGACAGCATGGTCTCCATAAGAGTTGGCAGGTAAGACTGAATATCATCGTCTGATGGAGACAGGAAGGAAGCATCCACACATTAGATTTGTTTTGAAATGTTTTAAAGAACAGGTAATGTTAGCCACACTTAAAACACCAAAACCACAAAGCATCAGTCAAATTTCTCTGTAATAGAACATTAACAAGCATAACAGAAATAAATATAGCCACAAGTCCATAGTCCATTATGTAAGACCACAACCCAAACATTGTAGATATCTTGTCCTCAGAATCAGAATCTTGTCCTCGGGCAGTGGTTGCTCAGTGGTTAAGACGTTGGGCTACTGATCGGAAGGTCATGAGTTCAAAACACCACCAAGCTGCCACTGTTGGGTCCTTGAGCAAGGCCCTTAACCCTCAACTGCTCAGATGTATAACTGAGATAAATGTAAGTCGCTCTGGATAAGGGCATCTGCCAAATGCTGTAAATGTAATGTAAATGTCCTGAACCATCTTTCAGCTCAGAACAATCAGTTAAATCAAACCACTTTCCTCACATGACTTAGAAAAGTTGTTCATGCTTTTATTTCATCTCAGCTGGACTACTGTAATGTCTTGTGTGATGGGATCAGCCAGTCATCTGTCGCACATCTACAACTCGTTCAAAATGCTGCTCAGCTACTTCCTGGTACAACTTAAGAGGGATCATATTACCCCAATTTTAGCTTCCCTCCATTGGCTTCCAGTTAAATTTAAGATTCAGTATTGTGGCGAGGTGAAGGGAGTGGCCAGGCTGTGAGGACGCACACCTGGCACTGATTAGACAAATCAGTGGGAGAGAGAGATAAAGGAGCGCTGGAAGCGCCAGAGAGAGAGAGAGACGCACGTGCGTCTCCCTCCCCCTCTCCGGAGCCTCCAGACACTCCTTTATCTCTCTCTCCCACTGATTAGACAGATCAGTGCCAGGTGTGCGTCCTCACAGCCTGTGTAACAGAGTTAAAAAGAACAATAATTCTAATGATATTCATGGTGTTGAATTACATGAAATTAGAGGGTGAATTAAATCAAATGGTGTTTTGGTGCCCCCTAGTGGTTAATGCATTGTTGTCTTTGCCGCCTACCGTAGTTCAGCAGAAAATGGCGGACACTGCTGCAGGTAAGAAGCGTGTTTCTCTTCTCTCCTGTTTATATTGTTTAAAAAAAGGTGATAAAAGTGTGTTTAATATGAGTTTTTCCAATGTAAACATTTGTAGTGATTATATCAACAAATGTACAGTGAGTTGGATGGATTTATATGTCCGACGGAAACTTTGTTGAGTAATTATCGTTGTGCCTCGTGTCTCATGCGGTGAAATTAATGTGCTCCTGCCGACGTAGATTCAGAGGACTAAATGGAAAACACACAGTTACCCTTAATGAGAGTGAGTTTGTTTATTTTATGTTTTTCTTATTTCAGTGGTTTACGTCTGCAGTGTTTTCACCCCTGTGTAATAATACATTTTGATGTATTCCTCAGGTATGTGATTTTCATGTTTTTTTGTTATTTTGTTAACATGGAATTGTTACAAGTTGTATGGAGTTCAGCAGAAAATGGCCGACACTGCTGTGGGGATTTATGTCTGCAGTGTTTTCACTCCTGTGTTATAATACATTTTGATGTATTCCTCAGACACGATCATCATTGCTGCAGAGAATAAAAGAAAGAACAGGTAACCAGAGTCTTGCATGTGTCGTGTATTTAAAGCTTGTGACGGTTGTGTGGGATGTGTTAAGGCCACATAGGGGACAACAATCGTTACACTGGTGCCGTGACTCTTTGGATCGCCCTGATCAGCTCGACGCAGATAGGCCGTGGTTGCTGCTCCACAGCTGTGTTTGACCCTCGTTTGGATTTTCGATGTTATGGACAATGACAGTAAACACGTACACAATACATGACCACAGCTGGATGACTGTCGATCACCTAACATAGTTTGAATACGGGCTTTTGAGCACACTTACGCTGATATCATTTTTTTTTTTACTGTGTGTGTGTGTGTGTGTGTGTGTGTGTGTGTGTATGTATGTATGTATGTGTGTATGTATATATATATATATATATATATATATATATATATATATATATATATATATATATATATATTCTCCAGTATGTTGTCCCAGACTCGTTGGTGGATGTAATTCTGAGGAGTGTTCATGATGACGGTGGCCATGAAGATCAATTCAGGAGTGTGAGTTTGGCGAAGCAGCGTTTCATCTGGCTAAACATGGAGCATAGAGTACGTGATTATGTGCGCCATTGTCAACGCTGCATCATAAGTAAAAGTCCTGACCCTTCCGGCAGTGCTCCTTTGGAGAACATCAAGTCTACAAGACCACTAGAGCTGGTCTGTATTGATTTTTGGTCAGCAGAAGATGCTAAGAATAAGTCCATTGATGTCTTAGTTGTGACCGACCATTTTACAAGGCTAGCTCATGCTTTTGTGTGCCGAGACCAATCCGCCAAGCAAGTTGCCAGGGTCCTGTGGGACAGCTATAAAAAGTCAATCTCCCTCATCCCCCTTTGCACCATTCACACTTGAGCTGATCTGATTAATCAGTACTTGATTGATCAATCACAATCAAGAGTGTTAGTAAATGTTAGTGATGGGCTAATATCATAGCCTGTATATTAATGTTTTTACTTACCAGTTGGTTGAAAAGTTTTTCAGGTGGCATATGAAGAGCCATTGTGTCAATCACCTGCAAATTTGAGATAAACAGCTCAGCTCCTAGCTTTTATTAATGTTAAAAAGCTTCTCTTCCTCGGTCCTTGGTGGGTCAAGTGAATGAAAGTCCTATAAAAATTCCCAAAACACAGATTTCAAATTCTTAGGACTGTGCTGTTTACTTTTTTGCTTGGTGGTCTATTTTTTTCCTTCTCCTTCACTCTTTTCTTGGGAGGTGGATGTTGGGACTGGGTAGGAGTGGTTGAGTGTCAATTTATGCACGATAAAAAATGTTTTTTCCTATTGCCCTATAACCAAAATCTTCCAAAAAAAAAAAAAAAGTTGAAAGGTGTAAGGGTTACCTGAGCTGCAAAGTCTTTGGGACTTTCACTATCACCATCACCTTCAGCATTCTCCTCATCCTCAGGGTCCTCCTCTCCAGGTGGAGGTGTTGCACTCAAAATATTAAATGCCACGTTCAGGATTGGTGCCAAAAGCTTCTGCTTTATCACAGCCTTGAAGAAGAGGAAAGAGTTCTTCTTATACACCATTTTCATAGAGTACAATTTTAAGTTTCCTAATTACGTTAGTCTCTATAAATAATAACTGTAAGGGTACCTTGCTCTTGAGTCTAATGAGGAGGGCAATACAAGACAGGGTCTTGACACGCAGAGAATTGCTGAGTGAAACGTCTGCGCTCACCTTAAAGAAAAAATATATTCATATACAGTCAAATCGATCTTTAGTACTGATGATTCATTCATTTATTCATCTTTGCTCTATGCTGTTCATGGTCACCAGTGGATCTGGAACACTGGACACAAGGGAGGAAATCACCCTGGATGGGACCACTTTCCATTGCAAAGCAGCAGGCATTCACACACTAATTCACACCTAAGGGCAATGTATAATGTATTGGGGGTGTGGTGGGGGTTACAAAATAGAAAACCTCTAGGGAGCCCATACAATCATGGAGAGAACATGTGAAGCTCCACACAAACAGTACCCTGAGTTCACCAGCTGTGCCACTGTACTGCTCTACTTTACTACTGATACATAAAGTAAAGTCTATAAAGGGATATTATTTCAGCAACAGGAATTAAAAGACAAACAAATGCCTGCAAATGGAGATTCTTAAAACCCACCTCCAAACAGAAGCGAACAATTTCAGTAATGTGTGGGACCACAATAGAGACCTCACTCTCCATCAACTCATCAAACACCTCCATTGCCTCACTGGCCTGATCTTGCCAAACCCAACAAATAAAGCAAAAGACACAAACGGGCAAACAGTTCAGCAGCATTAAACAGGTTTTACGAATGCTGAATAGGCTGAATAATAAGGAACCTGATGAGTGTTCAGATGAGTGCTCAGATGAGTAGTTAGCACATGCTTTAAGTGAGTAAGTAGGGTGATGAATGCATACAGTAAGATCCTCTAACCTGGTCAGCCTGAATGAGGTGTTTAAGAGCAACTGACAGTTTCGGGATTAAGGAGCGCATCGGGTTCTGAAAAGCAGAGAACAAAAGAACATGTCTGCGCATGACAAAATGAACAGCATTAGACTTAGGATAACTGACCACCAAGAGAATTAATTTCATATGCATGGTTTCGCTAAACAGATTTGCTCAACCCAGTTTAAAAAAATAAAAAATAAATTAAAAAATGCATTTGCTTTATGGCTAAATTAGGCATAACAAACCATCTCCTCTGTGCCAGTGTAAGCTGTGATGGCAGTGAGGGTGAGGATGCAATAGTACAAGGCAGTGGTGTTGGTTACATCCTGGAGCACAATGCCAAAGAGTTGTAGCAGCTGCTTGTAGTGGGGCTTGAAAGGTTCAGGGTTGGATTCCACAACTTTGCTCAGTAACAACAGGCTCACCTGGGAGAAAAAGAGAACGACTGTTGAACGATTGAGAACAAAAGAAAAAACAGGGGGGTGCCATTCATCATAAAACCACCTTCTTTGATAATTTGAGAGAATTCATTAGCCCAAAGGAAAATGATTACCAAATCATTGTGAAATAAGATGACTAAATTATATGCTTTTGTCAATGAAACATATTACGTAGTCCTAATAATTACTGCTTTAGTGTTGAATAAAATTTAAAAAGTCTCAACAGAAGCTGTATATACACTATAAAATAAACTATTATGTGATATATATTCATTCGCTCATCTTTAGTGACCACATTATCCAGAGCCTATCCTGGGAACACAAAAATTTACACAAGAAATCTAGTATTCATGAAAATGTGTGTAAATTCGTGCATAAGAACAAGTAATGTAAATACAGTTTGCACAAATTACTGTGCAAACTGTAACTGTGCAAACGCATCCCTGATTTTAAGAGAGCTTACTAGTAAACTCTTGTGTGCAATGGGACTGTGATCCAGCAAGATTGGGGGGAAAAAAAGAAAAAAAAAAAACTTTGCACAAGCAATTTAAAAAATTTTTTTAAAAAGAGCTAGAGGTTCTGTTATATTATTGGAGGTATTTAGCGGTCAGGGTTTAAGTCTACTTTTCCCCTTAGAAAGAAGGGTCACTGCAAATCAATGCAAAGTTATTCTGACTCATCATCGATGAAACATTTCTATCCTGATGCGAGTGGGATAATCAGGATGATACCGTCCCCATTAACAGGGTGGTACGAAGGCTCACTGAATGACTTGATGTGTATGAAAATGATGTTTACCCTACACTGTTTCACATCTTCCTCTGTAACATACACCGATGATTCTCCATGATAACTTTCAGCCGTTTTCATGTGATCAACATGAGCAAACTTTCCTCAAAAAACAAAATATAATTTCAATGTCAGATAAAGAAAAGAATTAATCCAGGCCTGCTTTGTTTTGTTCACCTGTGCTCAGTTAAGTGAGTTCACATTTTGCTTCTTAAACTGGTGTTGAAAGTGTGGGTTTTTTTTTTTTTTTTTTTATAAAAGTCTATTAAAAATCTTACACACTAAAAAAAAATGTTGGGGTAAAAATAACCCAATCTGGGTTGTATTGCAACCCACAGCTGGGTCAAATATGGACAAACCAAACTGTGGGTTATTTTGACCTAGCATGATGGGTAGTACAAACTCTAGACTCTAAACTCTAGGGGTTGACTGTCTAACCATCTTTTAGGTTAGTGATAATTTTTTGCTGGGCTGCAACAATCCAATGTGTAGGTAATGTGTTTCAAGCTGTGTATGAAGTGTTTGAAAGGACCATATCAATATTTTCTGTACATTTATTTATAACTTATTGCATTACTGCAGATAGTCATAGTTTCATATTTTACTACCTTACCTTATTGTAACAGACAAAAAAAAAATTAGAAAGTGTATTTCATAGAGAAAGCGTACACAGCTATGTGAATATCAGATTCCCCCTCCAAGACACAATGTGACCAGGTAAAATCAGTGGCAAAACTATTTAACTAAAATGTGTCAGCAAGAATCAGTGTTTCTTTTTTTGTCATTAAAAATGTTGTCCTGTCTCAGCACTTGAGGAGGACACGTTCCATCAAAACAATTGCTTTTTGATAACAAGATCCACTGCATAAGCTGTCTTTATTATAGTACACATAAAGCCTCCTCAGTTCTGAGGCTGATTTTAAGGGCGTGGTTTATATGTTTTGATCCTCCCACCCCCTTTCTGATTGGTCAGAACATTAACCTTCCGGCTACACCTGATCCACCCACCCACACCCACCTACACACACCTGGCTTTATAAATCCTCATGTAGCTGATGTGAGAGATTACTGGGTAAAGTTGTGTGGCTGGATTGAGGGGGACTTGTTCTGCAAGAGTAGTTGGTTCCTGGATACTGTGTTGACTAATACTGTAGCTGTTTCGTCTGTATAGCTGTTTAACTATGTTTTCATCTTACAGAGATGGCGGATTGGAAGGTGCCGGTGAGCTACAACTACAGCACGTCATACCATGGTTACGCATATGGGTTAATGCACCCGCAAACACCTGAGCAGACCCACACTTTATCATTAAAAATGTTGTCCTGTCTCAGCACTTGAGGAGGACACATTCCATCAAAACAATTGCTTTTTGATAACAAGATCCACTGCATAATCTGTTGTAGCGAATACAAAAGGGGCATTATTATGCATTATTCTTTTCCACCAGAATAATGTAATGGATCAACTTTAAACATGAAACGAGACAGAAGCGCACGCTTGGATTCCACGCACCTTTTTAAAGGAGACGAGTTTTAAAGCGTGCCCGCGTTATCTACCAGAATGTGTAGTAACTCGGATGAATCTGCATCATTTAAAATAATTCTCCACCAGTTACGATTTACGTAACAAATTAAAAGATGTTTAACACGTTTAAATGTATTCTCCAATTTATGTAAGGAATTAGCTCGATTGGCGTGAAATATATCTATATATCTAATCAACGCGTGTTGTGACCAGTTATAAATATACATCAGCCATTAAAGGGAATTCATGTATGTGTACATATACATATAGATAATTAACTACAACGGATTATAATTAATTCTGACTATGTATGTGGCCTAGATCAGCTTTATGAACTCTAAAGAGTGAGTTTATCCTTCTGGCCAGGAAGAATTAACTCACGAAGTTTGTTATTAAAGATAGAGCGGGTAATCGAGATCGCAGCGTTTAATGGACTCATCACGTGACCAAAAACAGAGAAAATCAAGCGTGGGATAATAGATTTTAATAGCTATATGTGACTATGGATACACAGGACTAACTCTAAGCAAAACATACATATATATATACACATCTATATACAGGGAGAGAAAAGGGATAGAGAGAAAGTAATGAAAGAAAGGGAAGCAGACAAAAACACAACTAATTAGCCTTTTTCAGAACCAGCACGAACTTAATTCTCCTGTAACACAGGGGTCCAATCTTAAACGCAGATATAGGTCATTAACTATACTTGCATAGCCTCAAGGTTGAGAGTTTGCGCAAGGTCGTGTAGAGTTCGCTGGTTCGTTGTTGTTTGGAAAGGCGTGAGCCCGGAGGTAGTTGCATCTTGTGTCCGGAGAGAGAGAGATCCTGGCTTCGAACTTCCCGGGGCACGTGGCCCCGGGGGAGAGAAACCGGAAGAAGTGAAGTTGAGAAGTGAAGTCCAACTCTGAAGTCTAACTCTCTGTTGAAGTGAGCGTGGTGTTGTTTTAAAAACAACACCAACGCACACGCCTCTTTGGGCTATGGGCCAATCAGGAAGTTGGGTTTGCATGTCCGGATGACTCTCTTTGCCTGGTCTCGGACCCTAATTTAAATGTCCAGGGAGGGGCTGGTCTATACCGTGTTATAAATGAAATTAAGAGAAAACATGAAATGATGTATCCCATTGCAATATGATATGCATAATCAATCCGGGTATCTCGAGACAATTAACTACATACCAAATTCGATGGATTTGTAAAGAATATTACAAATAAAACCTGGTTACAGACATTTAAAATGATATGCTAGATTAAACTATCTAAAGTCATTACGGTTAGTTACATAAACACAATATATGTAAACAAAATAACATCACACTATTTAGACATGGAATAATTACATATAATTACACATTACATTGAAGAGAGCGGGATATCTCCATTGTGTGTGTAAGGTAAGCGTGGGTGTGTGTGTGTATGTGTGTGTGTGTGTGTACGCGCGTGCGCGTGTGTGTGTCCAGAAGAGGGGGCTGGTGTTCTTCTAATGACCCACAGGTCATCTCAGGGTGACCTTAGGGAGGACGTTTTCTCCTCTGGCTTTCTGACTTTGAAGCTAATCTGTGGTCATAAACAGAGATTAGATTAGAGATTTCCAGGCCCTTGGTCGGAGTTTTGGTGGATCCCTGCTGACAAACTACTCATGAAGTTTCCCAGACGTTCAGTCATCAAAGGTTTCTTTTATTGCAGGGGTAAGTCCTGTGTGGGTCCCAGAGAGACTTTTTGCATCCCAAAGGTGCATCTGGTCAAAGGAGGCCTCTCGGGGTTACTCTGGGTCGCCTGAGTGGTGAAACTTTCTATGTTTCGTTTGGGTTAATTTAGAATATCAGTTTGGGCATAGTCATACGCTACACTGTCTTTATGATAGTACACATAGGCCTCCTCAGTTCTGAGGACATGTATATAAAAACATGCACCTAATGTGTAAGAAATGTTTTTCACAACTCACCCCGAGGTTTTTTTTTTTTTTTTTTTTTTTAAGTAAGCTATCTCCTTTAACAAATCAGTCACTAGTTTTTGGTCCTCGGCTATTCCACGGGTCCGTCGTTCATGCAAAGTGTGCTTCGCTAAAATGTGTTTAAAATGTATTCCATGCTGTTTTTGTGTGTCGGTCAAATCCAGAGCATAACAACCCTGTTTCTTTTCAAAGGCCTCCAAACGCTGATTAACGTCAATAACTTGTTCCTCAAGGGTATTTAAACGATCCTCAATGGGCTTGAGACAGTCCCATATCGCGTCGATTAAACACTGTTAACAATTTGTGATTCCCGCCTGTACGCCTCCTGGTTTGAAGGTAGATCCTGTGTGTAGACACCAGTGGATTGCTTTTCTCGTTCTTCGACCAGATGTACCGGACTAAAAGTGCACGCGTCCCACGCTTCTAACAGATTGTCACACCAGCTGAAATCTTCGTTAACCACATTCAGCTCTGTAGGAAAAAGACAATAGGGATAGTGTATGAATTAGGAAAAATATTTTAACAAACATGTGCATAGATCACATACCGTCTGATGAGACGCTCGAATGTCTAGCCCGTTTCCGTTCTTGCTCTGTCGACGGGTGTTCGGTATTAACTTCACAGCCATCAGCCGGCGCGTGTATCTGTGCTAGAGTAATACCTTCACATATCTCTCTTCTAGGATTTTTAACACACACCCCGTTAGACTCCGTTGTTTGATTATCGTTTCACGTCTTCTGGGGAAAACATCTGACATCTTGTCTTCTGGGGAAAACAAACAATATGACATGAGTATGTTTTAAACATTTTCATCATTTCATACATGTAATGATTACTGCAATACAAAATACATACGGAGTATGGGGTTGTTCACGTTCTTTCGCGGAGACCTGTGCTCTGAGATTAGCCTATCGCACCCCTTCGATTCTATGGATAGACAAATAAGAAACGCGTTAATTCTACATACCAACAATACAACATAAACATGGTGTGTAAATGCGTGTATAATCAGTTTTATACATACCACTCGCACTATTCCAGGTACAATATTCGTCAATAACGCATGTCTCGTCCACTGCGCCTGATCGTTAGAGAACCTGCTTAAGCATTTTTTGGTATCAGAACTTCGATGCATAAATAAAAATCTTAATAACAACAATAATAAATACAAGATAATAAATATACTTACTGTTAAGATAGACGGCCATCATTTATTATTGTACCCGTCGCCGCTGGCTTGCTCATTGAGGATAAATTCATAAATTTATTATTGTCCTGAATTTATGTACTTCTGTAAAGCTGCTTTTGGACAATGTCCATTGTTAAAAGCGCTATACAAATAAACTGAACTTGAACTTGAGCTTGAACTTGAACATCTTTTCACGAAACACTTTTTGCAAACCAGATTATCAAAAACTTTTTCAGAAAAAAGCAACTTTTGCGAACTAAGAATCGCTACACAGACGAGCGGCTCTATGCATAGACCCTATCGACGCGGCTGGCCGCTTGTATTTAACCACCACATCTCACAGGGAGCCCATACGTAGCAGGTTGTAAATCTCATCTCATTATCATATAATGCGTCGTGACACACACACACACACACAAACAAAAAGGATACAGGATAGGGACATGTATTATTTAATCAAAAAAATTTTTTTCAGAACGACCACACATAGGTGGCCAGATTTTTTTTAATGTTTAATCTTTTTGTATGTTCTGTGTTCTCATATATTGATCATGTTGTTATCTGTATTATTGAATGTGATGTATGTATAACAAAGTAATATTGGCTAAAACGAGTTAAGAATGAATGCAGTATATTCCATATTAAAACGTAGACCGTGACAGGATATTCAGATTCGTTTTAAAATGTTTGGGATTTCAGTTTCAGTAAAAGTGAACAAGTGTTTTTCTCGACGTAATCATCAACATGTTTCAGCACTTTCACAATCCAACAGTCTGTTCATTTCATGAAACACTCTTACAATCAAATTAACAAAAACTTTGATCCTTTTTTTTTTTTTTATAAAAAAAACCATAGGTTTCTCAGCCCGCAATACACGTAGCAGGTTGTAGAACTCATCTCAGTATCATATAATGCGTAGTGAAAAACACACAAACACACACACACACACACGCATGCACGCACGCATGCACACACACACACACACACACACACGCATGCGCATACATACACGTAGACAGAAGACAGCTGGGGTCGTAAATTACAGGTTGGGGTGAACTGTCAATCAGGTTGACATGAGGCGTCATAAATCATATGACAGGGGCGTCATAAATCATATTTTTTGACATAAAGTGTAGGATATAACCACTCCTACCGATTTGCCACCTGTGACAGGATGGCTAAGATTCTCAATTAATCTTGCTTCATGCCAATGTATTGGGGTCTCTTTCAGTGTTAGGGTCCTCTATACAAGGAGGGTGGATGTGCTCCAAATGGCCTGCTCATGGTGAGAGCACATAGGAACCAATCACGCAATACTGACAACATCCTAATGCCCCTGGTCATTGGAGACGACAGGGACTGCGCCAGCTACATCCGCCACCATCCATAACCCAGATTGCCTGAGAGCCACCCCATGTCATGGCACAGGTATCCCACTGCTAGGACTGAGGCTTTGACTAGCTTCCCCACAGTGGGATCAACATCTGCAGATTGAAGCAATTTAATGGCAGCTGTCACCAGGTGATACTGCAGGAATGGCGTTCTGGCAGTAACTTGGAGAAAGTAAAAAGTGGACATCGACAACACGTGGGGTTCCAGTCCCATCAACCAAAAGCAGGAATCTGAAGTCTACACTGGGGACAAGCACAAGCTCTCCGAAATTGAAAAATGTTGCCAGATGAAGGTCAATTTCTGTAAATGGCAAGGTCTGAATTTGGCATTAATACCGTGAATCTATACACCAAACCTGCTTTGGGTCAACAGTTCAGGGTGGTGGTGGTGTAGTAATGGTGTGGGAAATGTTTTCTCGGCACACAGAATACTAAATAACTGAGAAATAACTTGCTGATAATATCTAAAACTTAACAACTTTGAAGGTGGCATAAGCTCCACCCAGTTCACAATCATGTCATTTATGCCTGAAAATGTGTTTTGTGATTGTCAATTATATACTGTATAATACTGCAAAATATTGTATATTTTTAAAAAGTCAAAAATCTGTTTCTAGAGGACCTGCATTCATGACATTTTCATGTCCGTGCCTATACCCAACTAGAAGAAACTACAGGTTTTTTCACAAGATGCTGCCTACTGTGGGACTTATGTTCACGTTTCTATCGAATTATTGAAGTATTTCCTTGATGAGAACACCTCCATGGTGAAATGTTTTAAATCTACATAAAAACGCTAGAATTTAAAATTTTGCTAAAACAAATTTAATGTTTTGATGTAAATTGAAAACATTTATGCAAACATGCATATGTAAAATTAGATGAAGAATCATTTCATGTTAATTTTTTTTTTTTATTCAGATACAAAGACTATACAAAGACAGAAGCTATTGGGTTTTTTTTTTTAAAAAAGAAAAGAAAACACTGGCTTGCTAATTAATGACATGGATGAATTACCTCAGGAATGAAAAGATTAAGGAATACATTTAATAAAATTTAAAAAAAAAAATTCATAAGACTGACTATATCTGCATCATAACTATTAAACCTGTATCCATCCTAGATGGCTTTCAAACTGCAATCTCAAAGGTTTAGGCTACACAATTCAGTGTAGAAAAAGTGCAAGGAGCACATGCTTTCTTTGGTCATTGTTGTCCAGCTAGTCTTCAAGGCAGACAACCACACACAAAGCACAAGTTGGAGCCATAGTGAACAGTTTCTGAAAATAATTGTTACGACACCGGGGTTAAGAGGGAGACAGGATGCACTCGCAGGGGAAAGTGGTCAGTTTATTAGGCACAAACAAAAGGCACATTCAAAAGTGATGGGACAACAACACAAAAAAAATACAAAAGACAAGCACGTCACACTTCCAAAAAGGGGTTAGCCACAGATGAGAACACTTACAGGGCAAAATCCCAGAAAATCATGAAACAGTAATCCAAAGGCTTTCAGGGCAAAAATCCAGGAAATCATGAAACAGTAGTCCAAAGACTTACAGGGCAAAAATCCAGGAAGTAGCGAGACATGAATTCAAGAACCCGGAAACGCCGGGTAAACAAAAACCTAGGAAACACTACGATTCTTTAGCTTCCTCGCTACCTATCATTATCATCAGGGACATATATTTACGTTTAGCTATCACGAGTCACTTTCAGTTATTCTTACTCAATACTCTGCAATGAAGTGGACACAAATAGGGGTTTTAGTAACAACGGTAATCAAAAGGAAATAAGAAGAAACGCACGACACCTGGAAACAATAATCAGACAATAACGAGAGAACCAATGACAGAACATGGGAGGAAACATAATGTGACACAAACCCAACGGACCAATAAGGAAGCGGGGGAAGAGACATGACGTAAACAAAAACAGAGGAGCACATGGCAATGTAAACAAAACCAGAGTCTTTGTGAATGGAATGTCCAGCGGAGAGTTTTTTAATAGCGCTAGAAAGCACGCAGATATGCTGCTCCGTAGCGGGGCAGCGAGATATGCTGCTCCTTCCCGGAGCAGCGATTGGCGAGAGCTAACAGAGCCCCCCCCCCAAGGCGCGGCTCCTGAAGCGCCGCAAGTTTTGTCTGTTCTGACATGGACTAGGACTAGGGCAGGAACCTGGACATGGACATGGACTAGGGCAGGAACCTGGACATGGACTCAATTTTGCTCTAAAACATGGGCTAGGACTTGGAATGGAGGTCATCCCGTGGACCTCAGCTATGGACTGGGCTTGAGAAGAGGCCATTCCGTGGGCCTCTGACTTGAACTTGACTTTGGAGGAGGTCAACTCGTGGACCTCTGATATGGACTGGGCTTGAGAAGAGGCCATCCCGTGGGCCTCTGACTTGAACTTGACTTTGGAGGAGGTCAACCCGTGGACCTCTGACATGGATTGGACAGGAGTGGAGGTTTCTTCTAGAACCTCTGGCAGGAATGTGGCTTGGGCGGAGGTTTTCTTGTGAACCTCCGATATGAGCAGGCCAGGAGAGGAGGTTTCCTCTTGATTCTCTGGCTGGAGCTCGGGGCTGGAGGTCGCCTTGTTAACCTCCCTGAGCAGCTCCGCTGTGGAGACCTTCTGCTGGGCCTCCGGATGGAGCTCGGGGCTGGAGGTCGCCACGTTAACCTCCCTGAGCAGCTCCGCTGTGGAGACCTTCTGCTGGGCCTCCGGCTGGAGGTTTTCTCATGGACCTCCGATACGAGCAGGCCAGGAGGAGAGGTTTCCTCTTGATTCTCTGGCTGCGGCTTGGGGCTGGAGGTCGCCTTGTTAACCTCCCTGAGCAGCTCCGCTGTGGAGACCTTCTGCTGGGCCTCCGGCTGGAGCTCGGGGCTGGAGGTCATCATGTTAACCTCCAGTTGTAGCTCCCTTGAGGAGACTTCCTGCTGGGTCTCCGGCTGGAGGTCGCCATGTTAACCTCCAGTTGTAGCTCCCTTGAGGAGACTTCCTGCTGGGTCTCCGGCTGGAGCTCGGGGCTGGAGGTCGCCATGTTAACCTCCAGTTGTAGCTCCCTTGAGGAGACTTCCTGCTGGAGCTCGGGGCTGGAGGTCACCATGTTAACCTCCAGTTGTAGCTCCCTTGAGGAGACTTCCTGCTGGGTCTCCGGCTGAAGCTCGCCATGTTAACCTCCAGTTGTAGCTCCCTTGAGGAGACTTCCTGCTGGGTCTCCTGCTGGAGCTCTGAGGGTGCCCGCCGGTGGAGCCGCTTATGCACCCGCCAGCTGCCCTTGAAACAGCTTTGGAAGCAGAAGTAGCTGCTCCTTACTCCCTGATTCCTGCAGGTGGGGCACTGCAGGATGGCTGGTCGGGTGCATCCCTCAGTGGTACACTCCTGGTTTTGGGGATGAGAGGTGCAGGCCGCCACGTTAGCCCGCTTACTCCCATAATGTTCCAGGAAAGAGTGGCTAGGTCGGTCGCCCAGACGGTCCTTCCCCAAAAAGGTCCTGAGGTCGGGTTGGAAGTCTGGGCTTCCGAACACCTGGACCAGTAGATCCACAAAGCCTGAAACTGTCTTGAGCTTCGTGGATCCACTGGCAAGGTGAAGCTCCGCCCATTGGCGAGCAGAGCCGACCAAACGAGAGAGGAGGAACCCCACCCACTGTTCCTCGTCGGGCTTGGGGTCCTCCAAACTCAGGAAATATATTTGTGCCTGCAAACAGAAGCATTGTGGCCAGGTGGTAAAGCCGTCATACTCATCGGGGGGATAAACAAAGGTCCATTGGGGGAAAAAAAATTGAATTGTATGCAGGCATTTGAAATGTGGCGTGGCGTGGCATGGCATGGCGTGCCCTCACTTTCCCCGCTGCATCCATTTTTTTGGCGGAGTATTCTGTTACGACACCGGGGTTAAGAGGGAGACAGGATGCACTCGCAGGGGAAAGTGGTCAGTTTATTAGGCACAAACAAAAGGCACATTCAAAAGTGATGGGACAACAACACAAACAAATACAAAAGACAAGCACGTCACACTTCCAAAAAGGGGTTAGCCACAGATGAGAACACTTACAGGGCAAAAACCCAGAAAATCATGAAACAGTAGTCCACAGGCTTACAGGGCTAAAATCCAGGAAATCATGAAACAGTAATCCAAAGGCTTACAGCACAAAAATCCAGGAAATCATGAAACAGTAGTCCAAAGACTTACAGGGCAAAAATCCAGGAAGTAGCGAGACATGAATTCAAGAACCCGGGAACGCCGGGTAAACAAAAACTTAAGAACTAGTGCAAGGACCAGGGAACACCTGGTAAACAAAAACCTAGGAAAAACTACAATTCTTTAGCTTCCTCGCTACCTATCATTATCATCAGGGACATATATTTACATTTAGCCATCACGAGTCACTTTCAGTTATTCTTACTCAATAATCCGCGATGAAGTGGACACAAATAGGGGTTTTAGTAACAACGGTAATCAAAAGGAAATAAGAAGAAACGCACGACACCTGGAAACAATAATCAGACAATAACGAGAGAACCAATGACAGAACATGGGAGGAAACATAATGTGACACAAACCCAACGGACCAATAAGGAAGCGGGGGAAGAGACATGACATAAACAAAAACAGAGGAGCACATGGAAACGTAAACAAAACCAGAGTCTTTGTGAATGGAATGACCAGCGGAGAGTTTTTTAATAGCGCTAGAAAGCGCGCAGATATGCTGCTCCATAGTGGGGCAGCGAGATATGCTGCTCCTTCCCGGAGCAGCGATTAGCGAGAGCTAACAATAATGACCAACCTGATGGTTTTGGATGCCACAGCTTAATGCACAAATGTAGAAAGAGTTAGAGCTATATATAGGTTTGCTTTTTGGGCAAATTAATGAAGCCATTTTCAGAAACACCACTGAAAAAATGTATTCCTCAACACCCCATGACAACATGCAAGTGTAGTACAGGCAAGAGTGGTTCCAAAAGACAGCTTGAAAGACAGGGGCTGAAGAAAACACATTGAGCATTGCAGGGATTAAAAAGAGCAATGGTTCCTGATAAGACATTAAATACTCTGGAAGGTACATTGAAGTTATAAAAAATAGATCTTCCATATAAAAAGTAGGAGGGACTAAAACCATTTCCATGCTCATAAAGCATTGACAAAATTTGCACATTTGACAGTTTTTAGCAAATTTTAAAATATGTAAGGGTCCATCACATCAAAGCTATTCACAGACAGTCTACAAACCTGGTTCCTGATTCCATTCTTGGAGAGTCTAGAATTGTCCACATCATGCTGCTCAGACACATTTACTACTCACCTAATAAACAGTCAAGAAATAACCAGACCCCAGCCCCTCCAGAGTGTAACTGGGAAACCCTGGGCTATAATCAAAAGCGGTTGGATTCAAAACTATTTACACACAACACATCACAAACCACAGACAGCCAAGTGCAGTTGCTCAAGATGACCACTGTGTGGCGTTGTGCACTGCGGCCATCTGTGTAGGGCTGCTGCCTGGATCAACAGTGCCAACATCGCCAGTACCAGAGTTCCCACCAACCGGCACATAGCTGGAAGGACTGAAGAATTCATAGTGCTGCACAACTGGGGGTAGACGCCAACTTCCCTGAGGCATGGGGGAGACCTGGGAAGGAGGCATGGGCTGAGAGTAGTTGAAGTAAAAGGAAGGAGTCTGTGGATGGCTCTTCTTGAATACAGCATCTCTAAACTGTGGGTTGTTATAAAGGTCTTGGGTTGGTATTGGTGCATCTACCTGGAACTGAGAGGGACAAGAAAACAAAGAAATGTCAACATACTGTACAAGACGCCTTCCAATGTAACAGGAATTGTTTCATACTGCCTTTAACAAATTGTTGTAAGCTTTTGAAATGCCTCTACTGTAGGGTCTTCTACCTGAGAATGGGTGGTCTGTGCATTTGGAATCCCAGCGGTGATGTACCTCACCGACACCCAACTATTATCTTATGTTAGGATCAAAACGTATAAACCACGCCCTTAAAATCAGCCTCAGAACTGAGGAGGCCTATGTGTACTATAATAAAGCCACTTATGCAGTGGATCTTGTTATCAAAAAGCAATTGTTTTGATGGAACGTGTCCTCCTCAAGTGCTGAGACAGGACAACATTTTTAATGATAAAAAAAGAAACACTGATTCTTGCTGACACATTTTAGTTAAATAGTTTTGCCACTGATTTTACCTGGTCACATTGTGTCTTGGAGGGGGAATCTGATACTCACATAGCTGTGTACGCTTTCTCTATGAAATACACTTTCTAATTTTTTTTTTTGTCTGTTACAATAAGGTAAGGTAGTAAAATATGAAACTATGACTATCTGCAGTAATGCAATAAGTTATAAATAAATGTACAGAAAATATTGATAAGGTCCTTTCAACACTTCATATACAGCTTGAAACACATTACCTACACATTGGGTTGTTGCAGCCCAGCAAAAAATTATCACTAACCTAAAAGATGGTTAGACAGTCAACCCCTAGAGTTTAGAGTCTAGAGTTTGTACTACCCATCATGCTAGGTCAAAATAACCCACAGTTTGGTTTGTCCATATTTGACCCAGCTGTGGGTTGCAATACAACCCAGATTGGGTTATTTTCACCCCAACATTTTTTTTAGTGTGTAAGATTTTTAATAGACTTTTATAAAAAAAAAAAAAATAATAATAATAATAATAATAATAATAATAATAATAATAATAATAATAATAATAATAATAACAAAAGTACCACCCTTTTAACACCAGTTTAAGAAGCAAAATGTGAACTCGCTTAACTGAGCACAGGTAAACAAAATAAAGCAGGCCTGGATTAATTCTTTTCTTAATCTGACATTGAAATTATATTTTGTTTATTTTGTAAAAGGAAAAAGCCAGTGTTAATCTAAAATCCAAGCACTCTTTAATACACTGTTTTATCTTTTATTAGTTATTGTGTTATTTGTATGTTGTATGTACTTGTATGTTATTCTGTAACTCAGTGTGGTCTCTTTTTTAGGTTTTGATTTTTTATTTATTTATTTATTTATTTTTTAATATAAGAGTACTTTTGTTCGTTCTGTTTGTGCTGCTTCATTTTCTGATGACTGATTTGAATGCATGAATGAGGAAAATTTGCATTTGCATTATCATGAAATTAAATTATTGTTGGGAATGTACTCTTTTTTTAGCTGCATTATGCTGTTAATGATGAGCCTGTAAATGATTAGCATTTCAGAGTCAGAAATAGCTGTTGGAAAAGACTGGGAAAAGATATAGGAGTCCTTGAAAGTTCCTTGCGATACAGGTGACTTATTCTTTTATTATTATGGAATGTGATTGAAGACACTGATACAGATATGAAGCCTATAAAAACATACAGTACATATAGGTTAACTTTTCCCCCCAGTGTAGCCCTCATGTATGGCCGTTCCTTTGAGTTTTTCTTGTGGCTGTTTTCTCGTTCGTGATGAGCCTATTGTGTTTATCAAATGTGGCTTAATGCTCTGGCATTCAGATGGTAAATTCATGTACAAATAGCCCATGATCACCACATTATCACTGTGTGTCTACAAATCGACGCGATTTTAACTTCAAAGCAAGATGCGCTATTGCGAAACTTCTCTTCACGAAGCTTAATGCCAATCACTGTCTGGACTTTTTTATTTTAATCTTTTTTGTTTAAGTTAAAATTTAAGTCTGTAAGTAATAATTGTTATAAATGTAAGAAATAGTATTATCAGTCAGTAAGTGAGCCCTCCATGTCTATAAGCGGCGCTGGTTGTTGTCATTTTGGTTTTTAAGTGTAAAAGCTGCTGTCCCTTTAACAGCCCGGTTCGTGACTTCTTCCTTTCCAGCCCGCGTGCTGATTGAGTTCGGACCCAACTTCGCTAAACAGGGCGTCTTTCGACTTTCAACCCCACTATTTTTTCCTCTCTGTCAGCTCGGGTTGAAAGCGCACGGAAAGGCTCGTTCAGCTAACAGAACGTACCATTTTATACCAGTGCCTACTGACTCCATTTCTGAACGGTAATTCAGCCACTTCACTTCACTCACACCTCGCCTCTGGCTCTTGTTCATCTGTGAGACAGGCAGCTAGCGTGGTAGCCGGTGCTGCTGACGTTTTCCTCTGAGCCGTGGAGTTATTACGGTTATTTTTCTCTCCTCCAGCTAATATGTCTGAGGAACTAGAGCACATTCTGTCTCAGCTGACACTCCCTGATAATGAGGCTATTCAAAAGGTATAGTGGTGTATTAACTATTGGTGATATTATAGACGCGTTGGCTGCTTTAACTCGGCTGTCTTGAAAAGATTTCATTGCTGTACATAGCCAATACATTTTTACACCTATTTCCCATTTCAGGCCACTGCTCAGTTGAAACAGGCTTTCAAAGACCCGGCTATAATCCCAGCACTATGCGCGGTGATGACCGGATCTACAAATCCACATGTGGGAAGCAGGCCAGCTGTCTTTTCTTTCACTACTTTCACTAGCACTGAATCCATGTATGCAGTCCCATCTAATCACATCTCCCTTCCTTTTGTCTTTTCTTTTATTTTAAGATCCGGCAGTCGGCTGTGGTGATGTTGAGAATGAGAGTCAAAAAGCACTGGAAGAAAATAATTCCTGACCACAGAGAGAGGTTAAAAACTTGCCTTATATGTATTCACAAGATTATTTACCATTTAGATTAACCATTTATTTCATCCTCTAGTCTGAAGGAAGTGGTTCTGCAAGCTTTCCGACAAGAAACAGAGTAAGTCTCTCTCTCTCTCAACATGTTGGTGAGAAATATTTTTTTTTAGTTTCTACATGTACGGTTATGTGTTTTTGTTCCCCCCCCCATTCTCTTATTAAGGCACACAGTTCGCTACTCTCTCTCTCAGCTCAGCGCAGTGATGGTGAAACACGAAACGCCTGACCGCTGGCCCGCCTTGTTTACACTGCTGACTGAGTCCACTAACAGCAACAATCCTCAGGACAGGCAGGTAGAGATCACATGAAAACGGCTGAAAGTTATCATGGAGAATCATCGGTGTATGTTACAGAGGAAGATGTGAAACAGTGTAGGGTAAACATCGTTTTCATACACATCAAGTCATTCAGTGAGCCTTCGTACCACCCTGTTAATGGGGACGGGATCATCCTGATTATCCCACTCGCATCAGGATAGAAATGTTTCATCGATGATGAGTCAGAATAACTTTGCATTGATTTGCAGTGACCCTTCTTTCTAAGGGGAAAAGTAGACTTAAACCCTGACCGCTAAATACCTCCAATAATATAACAGAACCTCTAGTTCTTTAAAAAAAAATTTTAGATTGCTTGTGCAAAGTTTTTTTTTTTCCCCAATCTTGCTGGATCACAGTCTCACTGCACACAGAGTTTACTAGTAAGCTCTCTTAAAATCAGGGGGAAAACCCCACTAAGTACTCCATCTATTGTTTGTATCTGTCCACATCTGTCTATATAGCAGTGATTGTTTTTCCAACAGACAAGGATAACGGGTTAGTATAAATGTTGTGCCAGCCCCTCACATTGGGGCTCATGTAAGTGTTTGCATAAGCCAAACCAAACAAATGTTTTTTTACTGGATTTATAAAAGTCCTGGAAATGCTGATTTTTATTTGCATGCACGCACATACGTTGATGAATGACAGTCATCCATAATCTACTAGCCAGTGCACAGTATAGGTGATTTGCATCTGGTGATGCCCACAAAACTCCATGAAAGGCAATAGAGCTGAAATGGACAAGTAGACAGAAAAAAAAAACTTTCTCAAAGGTAAACATGAAAGTAATTTAGATTCACGTCCATACTAATGATTATATATATATATATATATATATATATATATATATATATATATATATATATATATATATATATATATATATATAATTTAACAGCGCAGCAGCTTCTGAAAATGTTCAAATCAAGAGACAAATTACAGAAAAGGTGAAAAGAAAATGGTTTGGCATGAAAATGGAGGAGATCTACACTGTACCCAGGTAACATCGACATCGAGCACATCGTACAGGGAAACTGCTATTTAAAAAAATAATAAAAAATTGTTTTCAATGTCTTAGCGGACATGCTGGATCTAAAGTGCTGCACAGCATTTAAAGAAGATGGCAATCGGATCTGATTTATAAGCCGGCATTCATCTTCTGATAAAACGCATACCTGTCTTTAAACGTCCCTTTACTCATAAGCTCCAAGTGGCATTCACCAAGCCTTCCGTCAACTGAGGCATTTGTTTATTGTTTATAATGATGTAAAACCACAGGGTTTAACAAGATGGTATTCGTAGTCACTGACTTAGTGAAATCGCATTAGGATGTGTTTCTGATAGACTAGAAAACACATCTGGTTAAGTGTGTCTGCTAAATGCTGTAAACAGTAAGCAATTTAAACTCAGCAGTATATTCCATATACGAAAGTGCAGTAATTTGTGCAAATTGTATTTACATTACTTGTTCTTATGCACACATTTTCATGAATACCAGATTTCTTGTATAAATTTGTGTTCCCAGGATAGGCTCTGGATAATGTGGTCACTAAAGATGAGCGAATGAATATATATCACATAATAGTTCATTTTATAGTGTATATACAGCTTCTGTTGAGACTTTTTAGATTTTATTCAACACTAAAGCAGTAATTATTAGGACTACATAATATAATGTTTCATTGACAAAAGCATATAATTTAGTCAGCTTATTTCACAATGATTTGGTAATCATTTTCATTTGGGCTAATGAATTCTCTCAAATTATCAAAGAAGGTGGTTTTATGATGAATGGCACCCCCCTGTTTTTTCTTTTGTTCTCAATCGTTCAACAGTCGTTCTCTTTTTCTCCCAGGTGGGCCTGTTGTTACTGAGCAAAGTTGTGGAATCCAACCCTGAACCTTTCAAGCCCCACTACAAGCAGCTGCTACAACTCTTTGGCATTGTGCTCCAGGATGTAACCAACACCACTGCCTTGTACTATTGCATCCTCACCCTCACTGCCATCACAGCTTACACTGGCACAGAGGAGATGGTTTGTTATGTCTAATTTAGCCACAAAGCAAATGCATTTTTTATTTATTTATTTATTTTTTTTAACTGGGTTGAGCAAGTCTGTTTAGCGAAACCATGCATATGAAATTAATTCTCTTGGTGGTCAGTTATCCTAAGTCTAATGCTGTTCATTTTGTCATGCGCAGACATGTTCTTTTGTTTTCTGCTTTTCAGAACCTGATGCGCTCCTTAATCCCGAAACTGTCAATTGCTCTTAAACACCTCATTCAGGCTGACCAGGTTAGAGGATCTTACTGTATGTATTCATCACCCTACTTATTCACTTAAAGCATGTGCTAACTACTCATCTGAGCACTCATCTGAACACTCATCAGGTTCCTTATTATTCAGCCTATTCAGCATTCGTAAAACCTGTTTAATGCTGCTGAACTGTTTGCCCTTTTGTGTCTTTTGGTTTATTTGTTGGCTTTGGCAGGATCAGGCCAGTGAGGCAATGGAGGTGTTTGATGAGTTGATGGAGAGTGAGGTCTCTATTGTGGTCCCACACATTACTGAAATTGTTCGCTTCTGTTTGGAGGTGGGTTTTAAGAATCTCCATTTTCACGCATTTGTTTGTCTTTTAATTCCTGTTGCTGAAATAATATCCCTTTATAGACTTTACTTCATGTATCAGTATTAAAGTAGAGCAGTACAGTGGCACAGCTGGTGAACTCAGGGTACTGTTTGTGTGGAGCTTCACATGTTCTCTCCATGATTGTGTGGACTCCCTAGAGGTTTTCTATTTTGTAACCCCCACCACACCCCCAATACATTATACATTGCCCTTAGGTGTGAATTAGTGTGTGAATGCCTGCTGCTTTGCAATGGAAAGTGGTCCCATTCAGGGTGATTTCCTCCCTTGTGTCCAGTGTTCCAGATCCACTGGTGACCCTGAACAGCATAAAGCAAAGATGAATAAATGAATGAATCATCAGTACTAAAGATCGATTTGACTGTATATGAATATATTTTTTCTTTAAGGTGAGCGCAGACATTTCACTCAGCAATTCTCTGCGTATCAAGACCCTGTCTTGTATTGCCCTCCTCATTAGACTCAAGAGCAAGGTACCCTTACATACCCTTACAGTTATTATTTATAGAGACTAACGTAATTAGGAAACTTAAAATCGTACTCTATGAAAATGGTGTATAAGAAGAACTCTTTCCTCTTCTTCAAGGCTGTGATCAAGCAGAAGCTTTTGGCACCAATCCTGAACGTGGCATTTAATATTTTGAGTGCAACACCTCCACCTGGAGAGGAGGACCCCGAGGATGAGGAGAATGCTGAAGGTGATGGTGATAGTGAAAGTCCCAAACACTTTGCAGCTCAGGTAACCCTTACACCTTTCAACTTTTTTTTTTTTTTTTTTTTTTTTTTTTTTTGGAAGATTTTGGTTATAGGGCAATAGGAAAAAACATTTTTTATCATGCATAAATTCACAGTCAACCACCCCTACCCAGTCCCAACATCCACCTCCCAAGAAAAGAGTGAAGGAGAAGGAAAAAATAGACCACCAAGCAAAAAAGTAAACAGCACAGTCCTAAGAATTTGAAATCTGTGTTTTGGGAATTTTTATAGGACTTTCATTCACTTGACCCACCAAGGACCGAGGAAGAGAAACTTTTTAACATTAATAAAAGCTAGGAGCTGAGCTGTTTATTTCAAATTTGCAGGTGATCGACACAATGGCTCTTCATATGCCACCTGAAAAACTTTTCAACCAACTGGTAAGTAAGAACATCAATATACAGGCTATGATATTAGCCCATCACTAACATTTACTAACACTCTTGATTGTGATTGATCAATCAAGTACTGATTAATCAGATCAGCTCAAGTGTGAATGGTGCAAAGGGGGATGAGGGAGATTGACTTTTTATAGCTGATCTAACATAGTAGTTGCTCACTTGTTGCTTGGACATTCCACAGCAATAAATATAACTAAATAAGTATTACAAACAAAAACGACATGTTTAATAAACACAAACTGAATTGAATTGAACTGAACTGAAATATGTTTCTCTTGCATGTATCTCGATCACAAAGTTATAGCATTTTAATACCTGCTTACCCCCCAAACATGAAAAGGGAAAAAACTGCATTTAAATATTCCACTCCAAATGGAAATAATCAGTAACTGAGTGGTGTGCTCCTACGCAGCTTGGAGTTCTTAGTTATCTAATATCTCTTCTGCAGATGCCCCTGACTCAGGCCTGCCTGGCCAGTGAGAATGCTTATGAGAGGAAAGGAGGTCTCATGTGTCTAGCAGTGCTGGCAGAGGGTTGTGCTGACCACATTCGCACTAAGTAGGCCCTATTCCACATCTCAACGCTTTTCTCCACTCAAGGGAATAAATGTCTGCTAAACTATATGCTTATGTGTCAGGATGCTGTCATCTATGCTGGAGACAGTGTGCCGCAGTCTGTCTGACAGTAACCAGGTAGTGCGCAGTGCCGGCCTTTTTGCTCTGGGTCAGTTCTCTGAGTACCTACAGGTAAGAATGCATGTATTCACCATGTGTCATGTATATAAAACCATAGAGGCTTTATAGCAGATTTCTGTTTACAGTTTTAACACTGGCATATATATTCATGGTGTGCATTATATAGTGCAGTCTTTTAATGTGGTGTATGCTTTATCACAGCCTGAAGTCAGTAAATACCACGCAGAGTTGATGCCACTGTTACTAGGATACCTGTCTTCTCTGAATGAGGCCAGTATTGGCCACATCACCAAGGCTTTCTATGCCCTGGAGAACTTCCTAGAGAACCTGGGTAAGAATGTATCACGTTCACTAAACAAGACAAAATGAATATTATTAATCGCAGTGTTAAAATCTTTAGGGGGCCAAGCACTTCTCGGTTCAGTAAGTAAGTAATGGTTATGTATAGAGCACAATGTCCGTTGACCAAAGTACTGTATAAAGTTATACTGTATACTGTTGGCCTAGATGCAGTATGTATGCAAAGCACGACTGCAATGTAGGGAGCCAGTCCAATGAGGGCTTCAAAAACAAATATTAAAACCTTATACTTGTGGCGAGGAGGAGGGCGTGGCCAGGCTGTGAGGACGCACTCCTGGCACTGATCTGTCTAATCAGTGGGAGAGAGAGATAAAGGAGTGGCTGGAGGCCACATGCATCTCTCTCTCTCTCTCTCTGGCGCTTCCAGTGCTCCTTTATCTCTCTCTCCCACTGATTTGTCTAATCAGTGGCAGGTGTGCGTCCTCACAGCCTGGCCACTCCCTTCACCTCGCCACTCCCTTCACCTCGCCACAATACTGAATCTTAAATTTAACTGGAAGCCAATGGAGGGAAGCTAAAATTGGGGTAATATGATCCCTCTTAAGTTGTACCAGGAAGTAGCTGAGCAGCATTTTGAACGAGTTGTAGATGTGCGACAGATGACTGGCTGATCCCATCACACAAGACATTACAGTAGTCCAGCTGAGATGAAATAAAAGCATGAACAACTTTTCTAAGTCATGTGAGGAAAGTGGCTTGATTTAACTGATTGTTCTGAGCTGAAAGATGGTTCAGGACATTTACATTTATGGCATTTGGCAGATGCCCTAATCCAGAGCGACTTACATTTATCTCAGTTATACATCTGAGCAGTTGAGGGTTAAGGGCCTTGCTCAAGGGCCCAACAGTGGCAGCTTGGTGGTGCTTTGAACTCATGACCTTCCGATCAGTAGCCCAATGTCTTAACCACTGAGCAACCACTGCCCAAGGACAAGATTCTGATTCTGAGGACAAGGTATCTACAATGTTTGGGTTGTGGTCTTACATAATGAACTATGGACTTGTGGCTATATTTATTTCTGTTATGATTGTTAATGTTCTATTACAGAGAAATGTGTTGCTTTTCATGTTCAGCTCACTTGACTGATGCTTTGTGTTTTTGGTGTTTTAAGTGTGGCTAACATTACCTGTTCTTTAAAACATTTCAAAACAAATCTAATGTGTGGATGCTTCCTTCCTGTCTCCATCAGACGATGATATTCAGTCTTACCTGCCAACTCTTATGGAGACCATGCTGTCCGCCCTGAACAACACAGTCAACCTTAAGCTTAAGGAGCTTGCTGTCAGTGCTATTGGAGCCATTGGTAATCAGAGTAGCCAAGAAGTAACATAAATGAATAGCTTTGTAGTTTTGGTTCATTTCTGTCCAAACGTATCTCTACTTTGGTAATATAAGCTCTCTTGCCTTTTCCTTTTCTATTTAATTCTGCTGTTTCATTATTTGTTAAGCTCTGCACATCTCATCCCTAGATTAATGCATTTTTCTCTTTCTTTTCTCTTAGCTAATGCTGCCAAAGAGATGATGGTGCCCTATTTCCCTCCTGTAATAGAGAGCTTGAAGGGTTTCCTGACAGACACGCGCGATGAAATGAGATCACTTCAGACCCAGGCCTTGGGTAGGGATTTTACTTGCTTCTTCCTCTGTATTCTCTTTATGAAATTGTGATCTGAACAACCCACTCTCCCTCCTTCTCTTCCTCTCCCTTTCCTTCTCTTCTCCACTCAGATACACTGTCTGTGTTGGCCCGCACTGTTGGTAAGGATGTGTTTGGTCCGTTGGCTGCAGAGTGCGTGCAGCTGGGTCTGAAACTTACTGATGCTGTGGATGATCCAGACCTGCGCCGCTGCACGTACGAACTTTTTCTGTCTATAGCCAGGATTAAACTGCACGATTCTAGCATGATTTGGACTTTTTTTTTTTTTTTTTTTTTTTTGACTGCAATTTAAAAAAAAAAAATAAAAAAATTGGGGGGAGATGAGATTTCTGGACATCTGTCTGCTGTTAACTAATGTTGCTGAAGGGCATCTGTAGTAATTATTATCGGTTTGTATAGGATAAGTGATCTGTGTATTCCATGCACCTCATTAATACACCTAATACACCTCATTTTACTACAGAGAGATTGCTTTGACCTTTTATTATAAGTGCTTGTTGTAGGGTGTGTGGCCATGCAAAGTTATAGGTCACACGATCATTGCATATTCAGGCTGTACCTGTGCTAGGAAAACAAAAACTTTCCTAAAACCCTTGGATGCATTAAGTCTCTGACAAGTCCTCTTAAACTCTGTGTTTTATTGTTCTTTATTTTGAACTCCTCCAATTTTTGTATTTGTTTTCATTTCATTTGGGGTTTCTTTATTTTAGAAGAAAACCTCTTTTCCCACAGAACATAACCTGGGGTTATGTCTACTGGTCATTTTATAGAAAATAAAATAAAGTGAATTCTTTCCAGACACATGGCCATGCAGTCCATTTAAAAAAAAAAAAAAAAAAAAAAAATTTAGAATGACTTTTGATTGCAAGAAAAGGCACTAAGCCTTAAAAGAAAAAAAGATATAAAAGCATTTTAATGTGTTTTGAAAAAGTGATGATGGGGTAATCGTCCAGGAATCTTTACCCCCATCTTTACCCTTTATACTTTTGGTAATGGTCTCTAAGTAGGTGTAATTTAATCTCTAGATGTAGTTAATGTACCAGTTAATAAGTTTTGTTCACCCATGAAATTTCAGTTGAATGTTTTATCCTTCAGCAGTGAAATTTGTTTTGTGTCTTTTTTGTTTGTACGTTCAGGTATAGCTTGTTCTCTGCTGTGTCCACAATCAGTCCAGAAAGTATTAATCCTCATCTTACTGCAATTACCACATTGATGGTCCTGTCCCTAAAATCTACAGAGGGTGTGACGGTTAGTGCATTCATTCCATCTGGCAGTTCTTTTACAAAAAAGCTGGATCTATTATTCCAGTCTGATAGGCTTTCATTAAATATACAAGGTATCTTACTTGTTGATTTAAAGAAAAGTAAATACAACAACTCCTGAACTCCTAAATGTATTAAAGATATTAAAAAAAAAAGAAATCAAGAAAAGAAAGAGCAAGACTGAGGGAGAGGGAGAGAGTGAGAGGGAGAGAGAAACAAACACACAAAGCCAGAATGCTACATGAGAGAGAGGTAGTGTGTGAAAGGTATCGTAAGCACCCTGTCAGAATGGGCATGAGAGAGGAAAAAAGTGTGAAAACAACCGCCAAAGTAACAGACCCTGTACATTTACCAATTACTTCCCAAGACATAACACAATGTTTCTCTCCTCACAGACTCATCTAGAGGAGGACAAGCAATTTGTTCTCTTGGATGATGATGATGACGATGAAGGTGATGCCATATTGGAGGAAGATGGAGAGAATGAGGTGGAGGATGTTGCTGGGTGTGTTTCTTTTCTGTCTCTGCAGTTTCATTCTCTTTTTCTGTTGGGTACTATGAGAGCACACTGATTTAAATGCTTTCCTTCTCTGTAGCTTCAGTGTGGAAAACGCTTACATTGATGAGAAGGAGGATACTTGTGATGCCCTGGGGGAAATTGCCTTTAACACTGGGTAACAAAATGTGGATTTTACATGACACACTTCCTTTTAGTTTCATTTAAATGTGCTTATTTTCCTTTAAAGAAACACACATATATTATTTGAAGATAGCATACATGTGCATGTACACATTGTTGCTCCTTCCATACAAACAGCATCAGAGGATTTGATAATTTACATCTCTCTCTCTCTCTCTCTCTCTCTCTCTCTCTCTCTCTCTCTCTCTCTCTCTCTCTCTCTCTCTCTCTCTCTCTCTCTCTCTCTCTCTCTCTCTCTCTCTCTCTCTCTCTCTCTCTCTCAGTGCTGCATTCCAGCCCTTCCTGGAGTCAAGCTTTGAGCAGGTCTATGGTCTCTATGAGGTAAGTTGCTCACAGAACATCACTCAAGCCACTCTGCATTAATGTGTATACTTGTGGCACTCATGCATTGATGTGTTAATGACATTGAAGTGCAGTTTCTCTATTAAAATTTGACCGTATCACTGTAGCTGTATGTGCGAACCTCATTATGTGTGGCCCAAGTAAATGTGTAAAAAGTGTGTGTTATTTGAGTAATAACTTGTGGTGTGCATATCAGTTTCCACATGAGAATGTGAGGAGAGCAGCCTTTGGTGCCCTGGGCCAATTCTGTCGAGCTCAGCACAAAGTGTGGCAGGAAAATCCTACTGAGGCTAATCATCAGGGTATACCTCATACACCTCATTTTCATACCCCTCTCTCTTCTCACCCTCTTCAGCACCATCATTTACACCCACTGCCTCTTTTAATCACTCTTTACTCTGATCAGTGCCTTGCCTATCCATTAATGTAATTCTTAGGCTCTGGATAGTGACTTAGAGAATCTGCTCTTCATTTCTTCTTTTGACCATCAATCTTATGACTGATGGAGGTGTGTGTATGTATGTGTTTGTAGCTTTACATAAACTGCTTGACGTGGTGATGCCCTGCTTCTTGGAGGCAGTGAAGCAGGAGCGCGAGAGACAAGTAGTCATGGGAGTTTTGGAGGCCATGAACAGCGTTATCAAGTCGTGCAAGGGGGAGGCGTTGCAGGCACCAAACAGATTGGCCGAGGTCAGCCATGCCATCCGAGACGTGCTGAAGAAGAAGGTGAGCATGACCAGCCTGTCTTTTGAACCTATCTGTCTTTTGACTTAAAAAAACAAAACAAAACAAAAAATACAGCATAATCCACGCTGTCTGCTAGAAAGAAATTCAGTATTAGAATATTATTTGTATTTTCACAAATACAAATATTCAGGTGTTTAAAATTCACACCCTAAGACATAAGTCAGAAATTTTCGGTGTTTTGTCTGTCGTGTGGGATTAACAAGTGTGTTAGTGTAAGGTGTATCTGGTTACTTTTAATGATTAACATATACATATATATGTTTCATCAGTCACCCTCCCTGTTTTTCATAGACTGTTTGCCAGGATGGAGGAGGGGATGAAGGAGACGATGAAGAACAGCAGGTTCTTGTTTGCTTCCTATTAGACTTTTGCACCAATCAACATGTGTATAAGTTAGAAAATGAAAATGAAAATCAGGAATTCTCAGGTGTTTTGTGGTCACAGAGATATCTGACTTTTTAATTGTGTGTATTAGGCAGAGTATGATGCCATGCTGCAGGAGTTTGCTGGGGAGGGAATTCCTGTCCTGGCTTCAGCTGTACCAGCAGAAACCTTTTATTCTCACCTTAATGATCTACTGCCCCTGATTATGAACAAAGCTGTGAGTCTTATCCTCCTTTTTCTTTGTCGAAAAAAAAAAAAAAAGTCCATCAGTAATCTGCATTGTTTAGCACATAACTCTTTCTTTACCTCTGGCTTGCAGAAGTCGTCCTGTACGGTGGCAGATCGTTCCTTCTCTGTGGGCACGCTTAGTGAGACACTGCACTCCCTGGTTGGTGTGTCTGGAGGTAGGGCTGTCGCAGGAAAGTTGTCCAACCGGCTGCTGCCAGTGCTCGTGGGTGGTGTTAGAGACAGTGATGCAGAGGTGCGCAATAACAGTGTGTTCGGCTTGGGAGCGCTAGCACAGGCTGCTGGACCAATCATCTCCTCGTATCCTTAACAGTATACTGTATAGTGCAGGTTACCATTCTTCCTATATTTTTACATTTGAAAAATCAGTTTTGGTTCTGTACCACTGGTTTTCCTCAGCATTTTCCTGCAGTGACTACCCAATGATGCTGTCTCTCTTCTCTAACCTGCTGGTCAAAGAGTCAGACAGGAGAGTGATTGATAATCTGTGCGCTGCACTTTGCCGGATGATCATGAGCCACACGGAGGGAGTGCCACTAGAGCAGGTATTGGAGTATGGCATGTTGGCCAGATTCAAACTGTCAATCACAGTCTTTGGTGAGACTGTGCACATTAAAGTTACATGTACATTAGATTCCATTTGCCTTTTGTGTGTGTGTGTGTGTGAAACAAAACAAAAAATGTAGGGAACAGTCTTCAGTGCATTAAAGGTAGTATTAGGTCTTACTCATATTTATTATAGTAAAAGGAACATTTTGGAATATTTGTAAAGTTCTCTAAGGCTGAGCAATATGACTATGTAATATCGATATTGTGATAAATTACATCAGCAAGACAGAATACATGTGTGTGAATGAGAGGGATCCAAGTGGAACAGTGAGGTTACAGGGAGAAGAGATAAAGAAGGTGCAGGATTTTAAGTACTTAGGGTCAACAGTCCAGAGCAACAGGGAGTGTGGAAAAGAGGTGAAGAAGCATGTGCAGGCAGGTTGGAATGGGTGGAGAAAAGTGTCAGGTCTGTTGTGTGATAAAAGAGTACCAGCAAGAATGAAAGGAAAGGTGTACAGGACAGTAGTGAGACCAGCGATGTTGTATGGTTTGGAGACAGGAGGAAGAGTTAGAGGTAGCAGAGCTAAAGATGTTGAGGTTCTCTTTGGGCGTGACGAGGATGGATAGGATCAGGAATGAGTACATCAGGGGGACAGCACATGTGAGATGTTTTGGAGACAAAGTTAGAGAGGCCAGGTTGAGATGGTTTGGACATGTTCAGAGGAGGGAGAGTGAATATATCGGTAAAAGGATGCTGAGGTTAGAGCTGCCAGGCAGGAGGCCGAGAGGAAGACCAAAGAGGAGGTTTATGGATGTAGTGAAGGAGGACATGAAGGTAGTCGGCCTGAGAGAAGAGGATGCAGGGGATAGGGCTAGATGGAGGCAGATGATTCGCTGTGGCGACTCCTGAAGGGAACAGCCGAAAGGAAAAGAAGAAGAAGTGATAAATTACATCACAGTATGCTTTTTCTGAATTATTAAGCCTCAACAGTTTATAATGGTAGTGACTCACACTGGAAATGTATCTGCTTAATGACTTTGATTTGGTAAAGCTAACACAACGACAGAACGCCGTGTTAAACAATTTATACTGAATACAATAAAATGCCTTTTAAAAAGCATGGGAAGAACTGTTTCATGCATCTGATGATAAACTGATCTCAGATAAGTATCCACTCATAAATTAACCAGTAACATCAGAATTAGGTGACACAGCTTTGCAAAAATGGGAACAATCAATTAAATTGGCCAGTGACTCCATTATGAGGATGTGGTCATTACAATGTAAATCAGTGGTCACCAACCCTGTTCCTGGAGATCTACCTTAGTGAAGACTTTAGCTTCAACCATAATCGTGCCCACCTGACCATCCAATCTATCTCAAATATCTCAACGTTTATTGGACGGTACACTCTTCATAAATGCTTTTTTGTCCTGCACGGACACACGGCTTCTCCATATGATGATTGGCACTTGGTTACGAGGTTCAGCCCTCTTGAAGTCTCCAATCATTGAAACAGTAAGGAACAGGACTGACAGCATTCAAACTTAAACGTATCAGTGGTAGTCAGTCAGCCTACCAGTCAACTTTTAATATTCGTGACTCAACATTCCAGAATTTTGGATTGCTGACTGTCTTGTGTGAAATCTTGAGGACATGCATGAAACACCAATACCCAAAAACAGCCCAGATGAACTGTCATCCACCATGTTGGTTTTGATCTGAGAACGAGAAATTGGGTGAGATCCCAGGTTGTGAGCGTTGGGACTCTGCACATTGGTTTAGATAACAGCTCCTCCTGAGTCGTGACCGGTTAGAGCTACATGGTGCTAACACAGGATTTTAGAACATACTGAATAAGGTTCTCTCTTCTTCCCACTGTCTAAACAGTATTCTAGCAGTTGGATTGTCTTCGCTAATTGCCTTTAGGTGTAACTGGGTGTGAATGGGCGTGTCCATCTGGGGTGAATTCTCCACTTCAAGTCCAGTGTTCCTGGGCTATGTTCTGGATCCACCACGACCCTGACCAGGATAAAGGGGTTACTTAAGATGAATGAATGAAAATGAACGGATAAAACCATTGCTGTGTGTGAAGAAATTTGAAATTTCTTCTTATTGTTGTTTTATTCCTTGCATTAAAAAAAAAATAAAAAATCTATGACTGGTGCCTGGAGGAACATTACCACCACAGAGTTAATCAGTATTTTGTAACGGCACGTCCCAACGGGTTTTACTCCATTTATAGATTAACTGAATACTGTGTATTATCATTCACTCAGGCTGAATTGAAATTATTGCTTCATTCTCCAGGTGCTTCCTGCTCTTCTGGATCGTCTCCCTCTGAAGGAAGACCTCGAGGAAAACAAGACTGTCTACAGTTGCCTGGCTTTCCTCTACTCCCATGACCCAGTACTGGTAATGGCCTGTTCAGTGCTCTAGCCGATGACGTTCTCCTATTTTCCCCTGTAATGCTGTATCAGTATATATTGATCTCTTGTGTATTTATCACTGTAGGTTGTTAGCCATATGAAGCCAATCCTGTGTGCTACAGCACAAGTGCTAGGAACAAAGGATATTGATGCAGGTGAGGGTGCTGTGTTTCTTGTTTCATTCAAAGGATGCTTTATTATTTGCTGCTGTTCTTGTGTGCACATCCAATGGCTCGTGTTTTAATTCATCATCCGCACTGTATGCTTTGTTTTTTAGACACCCAGAACACCCTCGTCATGTTGCTCAGAGACATCAGCCAACGATACTCCCAGGAATTTGAGAGTGCTGTGATGTCACTTCCAGTTGAGCAAAGAACAAAGATGACCAGTTATGTTGCTCAGTCATAGTCAAAGCACCCACTAAATGAAAAGGAGCCAAAATTCAAATACGATTTTTTTTGTTGTTGTTGTTTGTTTGGGTATCAGACATATAACCATCAACTAGTCACTATGTACACTTCAGCACTTCCCTTAACTGTTTTGTTTTGCAGTGTTATAATTTATTTCATTTCTCTTTTTGTCTTGGTAAAAATTTGACATTTCTTTTATTAACCGTTATTGTGGCTTGTTTTGATACTAGTTTGATCTGCTGCATCCATAACAGACTCATGAAATTCTATATATTTAGAGTATATTTGGAGGTTGCAGTGAAAGATGCATTTCTCAAATGCTTAGCATTCTTCTCTAGATGATCACTCAGCACATTGAATCATCACTACAGCAACTCGAGATGGTTATATAAAGAAAAAATATAGATTTTTATGGAAGCATTCAGATGTATATTAGTTCTTGCTGAGATCAGCAGTTTCACAAAGCATGTTCAGAAGAAGTTTATGTCCTTGCATATTCCCAGTTTTTAGTGGAGCACACAGTTTAATCTTCAGCGAAAAGCCACTGCTTCAGTTTTCTATACAAAGGAGAAAGCAGGTGGGTTTTTTTTGTAAGTGTTACTTGCTGCTGTTAGAAGAAACTCATTTAAAACACATTTACCCTGAAGAAATGATGATCATTACTATTGTTCCATCTTTCCATGCCGTTAATAGTGGCTAACTGTAACCACATTCAGGGGAATGTTTGAGGATTTTACACCTAAACAAGGATTTAATAAAATCCCTGAAATAACAGCTTGTCTGTATTTAACCAGTGTTACAGTAAGAAGCACTTCATATCTTAAAAAGGTCAAATAACAGTATGATGTTAGTGTGTTATGATAATAATTTGCTATTTGTCCATGTTCATTCCAACGCTGTCTGCTCTTCGGAGGTATGGGATTGTGTATCCAAAGCCAGGGTCATTTCCACTATCTCGTTGTCAACTGCAAGGGGAAAAAAAAATTGATAACTGCTTACAAGTAAAATTCACACTGATAAATCGCGCCTCATGGTTTTCCAGTGTGGGAATGTCAGTTATACTGACTAAGATGCTGAGTCTCCGGTGGGTTAGTTCACCTCACACAAAAAGGAAATGCAAATGTTAAAGATGTCCTAACCTGGTTGAGCGTGTGTCCATGGCTGGAAGATGATGCCGCTGCGCCAGTACGAGCGGTCCGTGTGTGACTCGGTGCTGTAGAGAACCTCCTGGCATTTGGTTTGACCCGGCAGTTGTGCTTTCACTCGTACCTCCAGCACAGACACTTCCTTCTCCTTAAGTTTCCCCGACCTGCTCCTCACCTGTGTGCGCTTGGTGTCCACCCACACCACACGCTCTTTCACTGCCGACCTACACATCAACACAATATATTATTCCCCCTGACAGAAAACATGGAGAAATGACATAACGTAAAATATGAGCGTTACAGACACCGGACAATTAATGAACAAGCAGACAAGGTGTTTATGTTCGGATCATCGTGGACATTTTGTACATCATCTGCTAGATCTGTTGAGTTGTATTAAGCATTGCAACACATTTAGAAGATATTAACATAGGTTAATATTAATGTTATCGAGAAACATATATGCAAACTAGTAACATATTGGCTTTAATATAAGGACTCACTCGTCAATGCCCAGATCTGCAAGTGTGGTGTTCAGGAAAGGAAAGGCCTGGTCAGGACTCATCACCTCAATAGGCAGAGACACGCACATGGGAATCTCCTTCTCCATTTCAGTCAGTATCATTTTCTCTTCTTGGGTGAATTCAGAAGATTTTTTTACAGCGTCACTGTTTTCCTGAACGTCCTGAATGCCACCCTCTTCCTGGGACTCAAGATCACTCTCCTGGCCCGCCAGCTTGAGTCTCACCTTGTTGTGGAAACACTAAGAGTTGAAACTCTTTCAGAGCTATTTTATTTCTCTCTCTCCACGATCAGTTGAGCGTAAAATTAGTGCATCAGTGTATCGAAAACTATCTTCAGAAGTCTTCTTTTGTACGTGGAAGATCTTTGAAAATGCACGACTACAAATGAAGGAGTTGAGCTTTCTTTCTCCTCCTCTTGTTTGCCTATTTGGAGTGTGTCAGGGTGTGGAGACGTTCTTGGAGAGATTCTAAAGCGTGTGCCAATTTAAATGGCCCGTGCGAATGTGCGCAATGTTGAACTGGCCTGTGAAGTGTACCAGGCTGTCAGACACGGATAACTGAAAGCGCAAAATGTTTTCGTTGATGTCCGTTGTTGGGCGCTTCTGGTTGACACTGGGCTTGTGCTCATTCCAGGAGGCTTGCGACATGCATTCCCTTTATGTAGCTTGTTTTTACTTTTTTTTTTTTTTTTTTTTTTTTTTTTTTTTTTTTTTTTTTTTTTTTTTTACAGACAATTGAGATCGGGCTCAATTCATGGGTACATATCAAAGATCGATCACTGTGCTGATTTACAGAATAACTTTATGAATAAAATAGTTTTATTCATGATTACATCAGCGATATTCCCTAAAATGAACGATTCATCTTTCACACTTAAGGATAGCTTGGTCATAACACTTAATTGTATTTTTAGCTGCTTATGTTTTTTTTTTTTTGTTTTTTTTATTCAGGTAATATGTATCCGTTACCTGATTTGTGCAGGTAAACAATGATTTCTCTATTCTGTGTTCTTTGGCTTTTCCTATAGTAAATGATATTTGTACATACAGTATGTGCAACCTCATATTTATATACCAGGGAAACTGGACCAAAAAAAAAGTCTGAGAGCAAATGAAAGATAATATAGATCTTTCAAGAAAGACTTTTTAAGGGCTGTCAATAATTTTGGGACATGTTTTTGAGAGGAAATACTAGTATTTTAATAAAAAAGTAGCTCTAATAATGTGGGTTTTTGTGTGTGTGTGTGTGTGTATGTATGTTAGTTTTTCCTAGTCTTTGAATGGAGACCTTGTGTGTAATGTTCATTTTTTTTGCAATTATTATTCCTCGTTTTTATTAAGGGTTCCAATAATTCTGGAGGGCACTGTAAATATTGAAGTTTATATGGAAACATATTACTGAATGAATTTTAAGGTTATAGTTTGCACAGAGGAAACTGTTATAGCTAAATCACTTTAAATAACTGTTTTCAATCGTACAAGCCTGTAGTCGACAGTCGGCAATTTCCAGTAGATGTACTGACGTGATGCTGTCAAAGAGCGTTATTGTAGGCTGGTGTTACATTCCTGCAGCGTTGTTCATACTCCCTCATTTCACTGTACCCTGAGATCAGACACTCATTTCTGACAGCAAGTCACAGCTCCAGCAGAAAAGACTGTGTGTGGAAAATGAGGTCACTCTTCGTTTGTCTCGTTCTGCTGTTCAGCTGAATTTAACTGCAATACTCATACCAGTTTCCTCATACTAATTAAGAACAAGGAAGGGGTAAATTACTTTAGGAGATTAACAGGATCATGACTATCCCAAGCAAGACTATATAGCCAGAAGTATGCAGACATCTGACCATCACTCCCATATGTGGTTCTTCCCCAAACTGTTGCAACAAAGTTGGAAGCACAGAATTGTCTAGAATGTCTTTGTATGCTGTAGCATTAAGATTTCTCTTTACTGGAACTAAGGGCCCAAACATATTCCAGCATGACAATGCTCCTGTGCACAAAGCGAGGTCCATGAGGATTTGGTTTGCCAAGGCTGGAGCAGAAGAACTTGAGTGGCCGACACAGAGCCCTGACCTCAACCCTACTGAACGCCTTTGGGATGAACTTGAACGCTGACTGCACCCCAGGACTCCTTGCCTGAAATCACTAACGCTCTTGTGGCTAACTGGGCAAATCCTCACACCCGTGCTCCAAAATCTAGTGGAAAGCCTCCCCAGAAGAGTGGAGGCTGTTATAACAGCAAAGGGGGAATAAATCCAGAATGGTTTTGTTCAACAAGCAAATATAGTTTGGGTGTGTCCATATACTTTTGGCCAAATAGTGTATAATGCAGTATGGAAGCTCTTGATCTGATTTCTTTGACGTGTCCCCTTCAGCATAATTGTATAACATACAGTGCCCTCCACTAATATTGGCCCCCTTGGTAAATATGAGCAAAGAATGCTGTGAAAAATTGTCTTTATTGTTTAACCTTTTGATCTTTTGTTAAAGAAATTCACAAACATACTCTGCTCTCATGGATATCAAACAATTGCACACAACACAGGTTTATGCAAAAAAAAAAAAATATATATATATATATATATATATATATATATATAACTCAAATTGTGAAACTCGTGTATTAAATAAATTCAATGCACACAGACTGAAGTAGTTTAAGTCTTTGGTTCTTTTAATTGTGATGATTTTGGTTTACATTTAACAAAAACCCACCAATTCACTATCTCAACAAATTAGAATATGGTGACATGCCAATCAGCTAATCAACTCAAAACACCTGCAAAGGTTTCCTGAGCCTTCAAAATGGTCTCTCAGTTTGGTTCACTAGGTAAGCCACAAACATTCATTACCAAAGAAGCTGGCTGTTCACAGAGTGCTGTATCCAAGCATGTTAACAGAAAGTTGAGTGGAAGGAAAAAGTGTGGAAGAAAAAGATGCACAACCAACCGAGAGAACCGCAGCCTTATGAGGATTGTCAAGCAAAATCGATTCAAGAATTTGAGTGAACTTCACAAGGAATGGACTGAGGCTGGGGTCAAGGCATCAAGAGCCACCACACACACACGTGTAAGGGAATTTGGTTACAGTTGTCGTATTCCTCTTGTTAAGCCACTCCTGAACCACAGATAACGTCAGAGGAGTCTTACCTGGGCTAAGGAGAAGAAGAACTGGACTGTTGCCCAGTGGTCCAAAGTCCTCTTTTCAGATGAGAGCAAGTTTTGTATTTCATTTGGAAACCAAGGTCCTAGAGTCTGGAGGAAGGGTGGAGAAGCTCATAGCCCAAGTTGCTTGAAGTCCAGTGTTAAGTTTCCACAGTCTGTGATGATTTGGGGTGCAATGTCATCTACTGGTGTTGGTCCATTGTGTTTTTTGAAAACCAAAGTCACTGCATCCATTTACCAAGAAATTTTGGAGTACTTCATGCTTCCTTCTGCTGACCAGCTTTTTGAAGATACTGATTTCATTTTCCAGCAGGATTTGGCACCTGCCCACACTGCCAAAAACACCAAAAGTTGGTTAAATGACCATGGTGTTGGTGTGCTTGACTGGCCAGCAAACTCACCAGACCTGAACCCCATAGATTCTATTGTCAAGAAGAAAATGAGAAACAGGAGACCAAAAAATGCAGATGAGCTGAAGGCCACTGTCAAAGAAACCTGGGCTTCCATACCACCGTGCCACAAACTGATCACCTCCATGCCGCGCTGAATTGAGGCAGTAATTAAAGCAAAAGGAGCTCCTACCAAGTATTGAGTACATGTACAGTAAATGAACATACTTTCCAGAAGGCCAACAATTCACTAAAAATGTTTTTTGTATTGGTCTTATGAAATATTCTAATTTGTTGAGATAGTGAATTGGTGGGTTTTTGTTAAATGTGAGCCAAAATCATCACAATTAAAAGAACCAAAGACTTAAACTACTTCAGTCTGTGTGCATTGAATTTATTTAATACACAAGTTTCACAATTTGAGTTGAATTACTGAAATAAATGAACTTTTCCACGACATTCTAATTTATTGAGATGCACCTGTATATATTAAATATACAGTACTGTGCAAGTTTTAGGCACATGCAAAGAAATGCTGTAGAGCAAAGATGCCTTCAAAATAAGGAAATTAAAAGTTTCTACATTTAAAAAAAAAACTGAAGACGCTTGAGTTTTTGGATGAGAGTAGAGGCTTTTTCCTTGAAACCCTTCCAAACATCTTGTGGTGATGTAGGTGACTTCGGATTGTAGTTTTGGAGACTTTCCCTCCCCAAGACGCAACTAACTTCTGCAATTCTCCAGCTGTGATCCTTGGAGATTTTTTGGCCACTCGAACCATCCTCTTCACAGTGCACTGAGACAATATAGACACACGTCCAATTCCTGGTTGATTCATAACATTTCCAGTTTTCTGGAACTTCTTAATTATTGCCCTGATGGTGGAAATGAGCATTTTCAATGCTTGTGCTATTTTCTTACAGCCACTTCCCATTTTGTGAAGCTCAACAACCTTTTTTTTTCTTTTTCCATGACCTTTGATGCTGGTGTTGGCATATAAAACATTCTCTAATGACATCTGTGGCTATAGAGTGGGCATGAGGTATCCAGTAGTAATGGCGAAGTGTGGAGAATGTGATTTTTGCCAGCATGGCTCACTTTTTCATGCATGTATCCAAGAATGAGAGATATGACTGTTCTTTGGCAAAATTCCTTGGTCTACCTTGCATTCTAAAAATCTCAACATCTATAACTATTGGATAAAGTTTGTACAGAGGACTAGATCTGTGTGGGCATGCCTCTACTCTCTTCTGTGTGTGTGTCTTGCTCAACTCTGTCTTCCTTTCTTTGCTCTACTACTGATAAAGGCTATACTGGTCTTTATGTACATGGACACAGCTGACCAAAAAAAAAAAACTTTATGGCAACCTATATCAGTGTCTCAGCTCCTGCCTCATGAAACTGCACTCAAGAAATTATTATAATTACAACCAGTTCCATGGGTAGCTGATCTCTATCAATAACCACTGTCTATACACCTTTAATTCTGTCTTCCTCAGGAATTACAACAAGCACTGCATGATTATTGCAGATCCACAAACCACCTTTGGCTCAGACGTCTGGGACTTGTGGAATGATACAGCTCAAAAGATGTGAACAACCATCCTGTGTTCCAAAAAAAAGTATTTTGGGATATCTCCATTGGGAAAACAGAAAAAGTGCAAAACATGTATGTCTTCTCCTGGTACTTATACGTGGTGAAGCTTCTCTAACAGTCATGAAGGCAAAGGGACCTTGACGAAATCGAAGCAGAACACCTATCAGTGCATTTGTCAAATCAAGACCTTGCAAGAGTCCTTTATTGAGAGAAGTTCCACCAAAAGATGAGACATCACTAAAATCATGTCATGTCTTTTGTCATGTCAATTGAATGATTGCCTTGCACTGAAATAGTATTATAGCCTAGCCACACTAGGATCAAGAGTACCGGTGATGACCCACCTGAGGAGATTTTCCACAGTGTACTTTCACAGTCCACTATATTCACTGGTGATTATTTTCCAGAGCTCTAGAGCTAATGGAGCATTCACATCCTGAAGTAGTTCAATGCCGGCAGTGACAAATTCACAAACTTTTCCTGTTCCTTGGTTTTCAAAAGTATTTCCATTTTGAATGCGACTTTCATAGATTCCAGGAGAATGGCTGGGAGGACAGATTTGACAACTGTCTCATGTGTACTTTTTCCATGCATCCAAAACATAATCCATTCAATGATTTCCACTTCCTCCTTATTAGATTTGTGTTTAAATGTTTCAAAACTCTTCATTGCATGGCCCTTTCTGTAAAACAGATCTTTTGTGACGAGTCTGCTCGCTCTTGTGGTGGATTCGGAATTAGGAGTTTTGCTGCCATTTTGATTTTGAAATACCTTTGTCTATTGAGTTTTGGATTTAACCAGACATTACAATTTCTGTTTGGTTTTCAAAGAACTTCAGACTTTGGCTTTCAAAGGAGGTCTTCAAACGTTACTCATGGTTTTCACAAACAATTTTGCCATTTGTCAAAACGTTTGATTAATTTGGACATGGTGATCCATATTGGATGGGTTTTCCAGTTCTTCAATGTATTCAGCTTCTTGTCTTGTGTTGGAACAGCTTCCCAATTTAATTTATTCTCATGCTGTGTCACACTATTTACCCTCTTCCCCATACATGACACCACAGACACCAATGAGTGGCTGGTGTCGCTGTGATTGACAGGGAGGAGAATATGCCATCCCTTGTACCTACAGAGAGCATGCGCAACTTTGCAATTTTTTAGATAGATAGATTGATGGATGGGTGGATGTACTTTACTGATCCCAAAGGGGAAATGTGGGTTCTACAGTAACAAATGACATTCAAGTACTAGACAAAAGTATAACATTCAACATATATTAACAACACAGTGTAAAGAGACCTCAGTAATTATGTGAAGAAATGACCCCCAATGGTGCTTCCTTGAACATCGTGATGGTACAAGCTGATCGCTTAATGTGCTACTGGAAAAAGCTTAATGGAGAGGATGGGCAGAAGTGTTCATGATGGTCTCCAGTTTTGCTACTAGCTTTGCTAGGAATTTTGCTCCATTGACAGTCACGGATGACTGTGGCATCATCAGGATTCAAACTGGTGATCTATTGACAGTAGGGCTCACACTGTAGTAACATTAGTAATTGTTTAGTAATTTGGAAAATCTTTCATGACATAATGGAAATTCTTTCACTAAATAATGTTTATTATTGAAAAATCTTTCACTAAATAATATTCAAATTGCAAAACGAACACATCTTAAACCCGATTCTTGTATGTTTACAATGGGTAAAATTGAATTGTGTGATAATGTCTGAGAGTAAATCTATCATAGTCTACAAGAACCCATGTTCCCTCTTCTATCACAGATTCATTGCTCCTACATCTTTCTGACTGTCTTTCCATAAAGAAGTGCTGGCATGGAGATAAGGATCTGCAGTCTTTCTGGCAGGACACCTCTCTGGTGTTCATTATTCCTGGTTCCGTTGATCGCAGCTGTAAAGTACAGAAAACCACTGAAACATTGTTTCAGGTACTGGCTTTAGGTGCAGAGGTACCAATTCACAGCTAGCTAACCCTATGTACTACAGGACACAATGCACAGTGACAGGCTTTTCAAAGCGCCACTCACTCCATCAGGAGCTCCTTATCCATGGGATGCCTCAGTGAAATTCCATGTGAAATAATAAAATCCTCTCATAAAGGCCATTCCTGAGGTTAGATAGAAATAGGTTTTATTATGATACTGAGATGTTGGTGCATCTGCTGTAATGTGGATGTTCTGGGCATCTTTCCTCAGCTTCTTTATTTTTGAGTCAAGATGTGCCCATATGGCTGTAATGTCATGCTGAAGACCTGGAGATAATGATGCAAATAACACCACTCTGCCCCGACTGATAGACAACTCCCCTTGAAAGTGGGTTTCTTTGATTGTTCCTAGTGTATTTACAGATATAGCTTCCATTGTTGTCAACAGGAACCTCTTGGTTTTCACGCCAAAGTTCTCATGTGTTTTGCAGGCACATGTTCATCTGTCCTTGACCTTTGGCCTGATAATCCAAACATTTTTAAGCTTAAAGAACTGAGCCTTGACAGTTTGTGCCTTAGTATATGTTATTTTCCTGAATATGTGCCCCTTTATTATATCTTCCCAGCTTTTCCATTTATCACAGTTGGGATTTTATCTTGATGTAGGAAACCGCTTACAAATGAGCTCATTCACTTTTTATGGCTTTTATGGCATCCATTCTGGACAATTTTGATGGTTTTCTTCTTCTGGACTCGAAATGTATTCTGTTTGACATAATTTCAATCCTTTTTATTCTTCTTTTAAGGTTTATCACTACAAGAGTCCTATCCAGAAGCTTCTCTTCCATGAATCACAATTTGCATCTCAATTCTGTTTCTTTCTCTGGGTTGTTCATTTAGGGTTGATGCTTTTACAAGACCAGGGAAATGGTGTTTGATTGCAGAGACATCTGCCTGTAGAAGTGATTGGTAAATTGTCTCTTGTTAAAAGCTTTGATTGCCATCATTTGCTTCATGAGCATGCAGCATCTTCACTCACTGAGGGTGTCCAATACAACTTGAAGCTGTTTCTTTTTTTCTATAATGACTTTTTAAATTTTCCTGTCATTGTTTTTTTCTTCTCTTCACATTGTGTTATTACACATTGTCAGATTTTGAGTTTTCCTTTCTGACCATTTGGTTTTTATCTTGGATTTGATCAAAACAGGCTCACGGTCACAGCAAGGTCAAGTACAACCCCAATTCCGAAAAAGTTGGGACAGTATGGAAAATGCAAAAAAAACAAAAAGAGCCATTTGAAAATTCAATTCACCCTGTACTATATTGAAAACACATTATTAACACATTATTTGATGTTTTACTTTGTGAATTCAATTTATTTCTGAAAATATACACTCATTTCAAATCTGATGACTGCAACACGCTCCAAAAAAGTTGGGGCAGTCGACTGTTTACCGCTGTGTAACATCACCTTTTCCTTTAATAACACTTATTAAGCGTTTGGACACTGAAGACACCAGTTGGTGAAGTTTAGCAAATGGAATTTTCCCCCATTCATCCATTATGCATTTCTTCAGCTGTGCAACTGTACAGGGCCTTCATTGCCTTATTTTGCACTTCATAATGCGCCACACATTCTCAATCAGAGACAGGTCAGGACTGCAGGCAGGCCACGCTAGCACCCGCACTCTCTGCTTACGCAACCATCTGCTTGTAATCCGGGCAAAATGTGGTTTGGCATTGTCCTGCTCTGGATGGCAGCATATGTTGCTCAAAAATGTGTACATATCTTTCTGCATTAATGTTGCCCTCACAGATGTGCAAGTTACCCATGCCATTGGCACTGACACACCCCTATACCATGACAGATGCTGGCTTTTGGACCTGACGCTGATAACAGCTTGGATGGTCCTTTTCTTCTTTGGCCCGGAGAACACGACGGCTGTTCTGTCCAAAAACTATTTGAAATGTTCACTCGTTAGACCAAAAAACACGATTCCACTGTGCTACTGTCCATCTCAGACGAGTGTAGTAGATTTCTAAAATTGTGGCAGTAATGTGATTAAGGTTAAAATGATCAGGAATGTGTTTCAGAGACACCAGGTGAACTAAAACTGGTTATCTAAACTGTGTTTAATTACAGTATTCCTCAGGGCATGTTTGGTATCATTTGTATCCATATTTCATGGTGAATGATGTGGTGATATCATAAATATCATATAGTTTAGGAAATAACATTTACAATATATGTTGTAATATGTGCTCTTTACACACACAAACACACAAACACACACACACACACACACACACACAGGCACCCCCTGGTTTGCATGAACTCATTCTCGGGAACTTAATTAACATACAGTTCCTTAAAGTGAGATAACCCTGCCATAAACACATTGGGGTCCCCCCTGCCATAAAACACATGGTTTCATCTCCATTTGGTATCCTGGTCACTATACATTTCAAAGAGGCTCAAGGGTATAAGAGGATCTGCTTAGTAGATAGAAAGGAAAAGCTTATAACATCAAAGGCTTGTAACATCCAAAGGGCCTTTTGCCATAGATGCTTTTCCATCCTGCATCCTCGGTCCATGACGCTGACTGTAATCCTGTAAGTTACTCTTGTCTCTATTTTATGTATCTTTTAATTGTGATCTCATATTAAATCCATTTGTTATTCTATTTCTAAATACTCTGTGTCTATGTTTGGTATTCTTATTAAGAATAGCTTCTTAAACTAAAAGTGTATAATACGTTAGACACGTTTAAAGTCAACCTCTGACAAGCGAAAAGTAAAGGCTAATACTTGCAAGTTTAAACAGAACCTCTGACAAGTAAGATAGGAAAGGCCTAGGTTTGCACGTTGATAGAAACCTCTGAGCTAACAAAATAATGGTTTAATAAAGAAGCTATATGAAAGTCTCTGACATAGGAACGCTATTTTAATGAAAGCTTCGCTCGAAGCTGCTTAGGAGTAAATATTAGTAGAACACTGAGTTCTAACACTTCTAGCACTAACTAGAAGATTATTCTATTGGAGTCAGATAATCAATTATATTGAGTCAGATATTTAAATCATACATTAAAACATGCATTAACCTTCGCTGCACCTATTTCCGTCGCTGGTTATAGGAGAGCAGTGGGCTAAGTAATTAACTTTATATATTTTAGCCCTACATGAGACCGAGCCCAGAGAAGTCAGCGGTGCTTCTGGACAGTGTTGATGTATGGCTTCTGCTTTGCATAGTAAAGCCTTAACTTGTATCTGTGGATGCAGTGGCGAATGGTGTTGACTGACAAAGGTTTACCAAAGTATTCCCGAGCCCATGTCAGGATATCCATTACAGACTCATGACGGTTTTTAAGACAGTGACGTCTGAGGGATCGGAGATCACGCGCATTCAGAAGTGGTTTTCGGCCTTGCCCTTTACACACCGAGATTTCACCGGATTCCTCGAATCTTTAATTATATTGTGCACTGTAGAAGGTGAAATACCCAAAATCCTACCAGTATTTATATCCTACATTTTATGTCAAAAAATATGATGAATGACCCCCCTGTCATATGATTTATGACCCCTCATGTCAACCTGATTGACAGTTCAGCCCAACCTGTAATTTACGACCCCAGCTGTCTTATGACCCTCATGTCAGCCTGATTGACAGTTCACGATACACAAGTTTCACAACCAGATTGGCGAAAGCTATAAATCTAAAATGAGAATGGCAAGTTGGGTTAATCAAATTTGAATACCCCGTGTCCTGGTACACATTTAATGAGTCAGATGCCACGTTCATTGTCAGCTATGATGAAACAAAGTCATCAGATAAGTAAAAATCACATCATCCAAAGACCAAAGACCCATGTTAAAACAATATTTTAGATCATGGCTTTACTACACGTCAGAAGAATGTTTAAAAACCGAGTTGGATCTGTTCACAGTACCGATGACTCAAACAGCTATTGAAAAAAATACTTATATAGAAGTATCACCATTATCAGCCATATTCGCCATATTCGACAGCATAATCGAAGTGTCAAATCGTCGACAGATCCTGGTTGACTACTAATTTATAATGATGGGTTTATATATATATATATATATATATATATATATATATATATATATATATATATATATATATATATATATATATATAAGGATTTTTTTTCACAACTTACCCGAGTTTGTTTTTGAGCAATAGTACTATTTATTTTAACAAATCAGTTGTTAGTTTTTGATCCGCTGCTATTCGACGGGTCGGTCGTCCATACAATGTCTGTTTCGCTAAAATGTTGTTAAAATATATCCCGTGTTGTTGGTGTGTACACCTTTTTTTTTTACACCATCTGACGCGCTGCTCGAATGTCTCCCCCGTTTCCGTTCTGGCTCTGTCGATGGGGATTCTGAATTAACTTCACACCCAGCAGTCGCCGCATGGATCTGTGCATGTGTAATCTCTTCACGCTTAGCTGCACTGCGTTTTTTAACACCGCAACAACTGTTAGACCGTGCTGTCTGATTATCGTTTCCAGATGCACCAACCTTGTTTACAAGACATGATAAACCTACTGGGTAAAAACAATCATATGACATAAGTACATTTTAAACATTTTTCAACAATCATGTAAACATTACATCATTACAATACCACATACTGAGTGTGGGGTTATTCACACTCTCTCGCTGTGTCACATGCTCTGAGACCAGACTATCATACGGCTTCGATCCTATGGACAGACAAATAACAGACACATTAACTCTATACATAACATCATACATTATAAACATGGTGTGAAAATGTGTATAACATTTTATATGTACCGCTCGCTTGGTTCAGGAAACAAATCTCACCAACAATAACGTCAATTTCGTTCACATCACCTGGATCGTTAGAGAACCTGTTTAAGCATTTTTACATCAGAACAGCGATTCATAAATTCTTAACAACAACAATAATAAAAACATGATAATAAAATACACTTACTGTTAAGATTGACGGCCATCTTCTCTTGAAACAAATCTTACAATCAAATCAACAAAACTTTTCGAAAAAAGTAGCTTTTAGTTATCTTTAGTGAGAGAGCTAAGTTTCACTATACAGACGATCCACATATTGATCCGACGGCATACCTGACACGGGGTATTTAACAGCATTTCTCAGAACACACACACATAACGCGTTGTAAAACTCATTAACACACACACACACACACACACACACACACACACACACACACACACACACACAGATAGAGGACAGGAAAAAGTCATAAAATGTATTGTCATAAATCACACATGTTCATGGGACATTCACGAGAGTTCGTATTTACACTTCTAGAGTCTTTAGGAGTTCACGTGGGACAGTCATTGTAACAGATAACTGCGCTAATAAAAAACAGATAAGCATACAAACCATAGCTCTTTAACCATTTGTTTGTTTAAACATTAGATTCAGGTCACACAGACACACACACACACACACACACACAAACAGGGGGCTGTAGGGGGGTAGGGGGCGTGAAAAAGTGTGAAATCCTAGGATCAAACCATTAGCCCGCACACACACACACACAAACACACACGCATGCACGCACACACACACACGCATGCACGCACTCATGTGCATACATACACGTAGACAGAAGACAGCTGGTGTCTAAGTTACAGGTTGGGCTGAGGGGTCATAAATCATATGACAGGGGCTCATAAATCATATTTTTTGACATAAAGTGTAGGATATAACCACTCCTACCGATTTATCTTTGGGGAATGTTGTTCTCAAAGTGTTGGATTATTCACTGATACATTTTTTGGCAGATCGGTGAGCCTCGACCCATCCTTGCTCTTGAAGCATTAGACCCTTTTTGGAGGCTCCTTATATACTATGATTAGACGATTGCCTCACCTGTTTCACATCACCTTCTTATTTCAACATGTCACATCGCTATTAGTCCTAAATTGCCCTTGTCCCAACCTTTTTGGAATGTATTGCATGTATCAATTTCAAAATAAATGTTTATCTTCAAAAAACTATGCAGTTGATTAGGTAAAACATCAAATACCTTGTCGTTATACGTTTTTTGTTTAAATACAAGTCAAAGTACATTTACAAATAACTCCTCTTTGTTTTTATTAGCATTTTCCATACTGTCCCAACTTTTTCAGAATCGGGATTATAGTTTTAGAATAGAAATAGTTTTTCAATAGTCAATAGCTTCCTTCCTGTTTGAAGTCAATTTTAAGGGTATCTCAGGCATACAAATTAGTAACAAGAAGTACTAGACTTGGTGGCGGAGGCATCCGGGACTACAATGTTGGCATCATGTTGACATTTATAAAATGTATAGAAGTATATATGTATAATAGAAGAATGATAATTTGACATATTGTATATGCTGACCCTGTTTTTAAAGTAAAAACCCTTTAAAACTGATCATATTTATGAATGATAATATATTGGATTGACTGATATGTTTATTTATTTGGACTTTTTTTATTTAGACTTTTTTTAAATTCACATACTTATAGAATGTAAACTATCATATTTATCTTATAATCTTAAACTTCAGTCCAAAATCTCTGAGAATGAATGGGATATTATCAGCATGATTAGGTTCACTTGCACTGAACTGATTAGACCTAGTTATATAGCTTAATATAATAGTTAGCCTGATGTTAGCTAACTTGTTAGCAACCTTGGCTACTAGTTACACAATATAATATTTAGCCTAATGTTAGCTAGCTTGATAGTGCCTTGGTAATTGACTCAATATTTTTTTCAGTAGGGGACGATCTCATATTATAATGGATGGGTGGCAACCCTAGGTAGCACTGACATGTTTTTGGAGAACCCACAGGTATCCCATGCAGACACGGGGAGACGCAAAGAATCATCAATTTAGTTTCAGGTCTCATTTATCAATCTCTTTGCAAAATTGTGTGTAAATGTTTGCATAAGCCAAAAAAACTAATATTTTCCTCCAGCATTTCAGAAATGCTGATTTTCTTTGTAGTGTGATTTATACTTCCTGTTAACTACACATACGCATATGCAAGATGGCTGCCGCACATATGCTGTGGTCATTTGGTTTATTGCTTGTGCACGTTCTCAGAAATTAACGAGATGCACATTGCACATATTTTCCACATGGAAAATACCAATGTAAATAGTGAAGGTAGTATAGCATCATATGACACTGTCCCCCCAAATGAATAAACAAACTAATGTTAACTAACGGTTTTCCTATTACAGTAACTGTTTGTCAGAACAGCTGAGTCGCTGGCTATCTTCATGAAATGCCTAAAGACATACCTCTTTCTTAAATACTTACCCCTTGATAGTTAGTGTTTTCTTCTTCTTCAAAAAAAAAAAAAACTCCTAACAGTTGCTCTCTTTTCAACAGGTTTGTGTTCAGTGCACTTCATTGTAATCGTACGAACCAGAAATGAAATATTCATTGATGGAGAATTTAAAGCACTCGTATGTCGCTCTGGATAAAGGTGTCTGCTAAATGCTATAAATGTAAATGTAATGTAAATGTTTGAATTTTAAAATGGTGGTAGTGGTAGCTCAGTGGTTAAGATGTTGGGCTACTGATTGGAAGGTCATGAGTTCAAATCCCAGCACTGCCAAGCTGCCACTGTTGGGCCCTTGAGCAAGGCCCTTAACCCTCAATTGCTCACATGTATAAATGAGATAAATGTAAGTCGCTCTGGATAAGGGCGTCCGCCAAATGCCATGAATGTAAAAACCTCTTTAAACCTACCAAAAGATCTGTTTTGTGTATCATTCTTCTTGATTATCTACAAGAGTAAATATTTTTCATGAACGGTGAGGGTTTTTTATTTGAAATGGAAAGCATGACAGTCATGCTGATGACAAAGTTTTAAAGAAAAACGGAGCTCATCATTTTAATTAACATTGCTCTGCATGAAATTGCTAAATATTATGACTAGGAAACGGTCAGGCAGCAGATATGGATGCAGATGCAGATACACAAAAGCTTACTTATGAAAGCTTGTGAACAAATGCAAACGTGAAGCAAAAACAGGGTCAGAGAACAGGCTCAGCTCAGGCAGTGTACAAACAGTATTAACTAGGTTAGGCAAATAGCAAAAACAAGGAAACCAGAAAAAAGTTCAAAAACAGAAAGGCTATGATAAGATATAAGGCTTAGTAAAGACAGTGTGCAAACACAGAGCATATACTTTGCATTGAGTGAGTGGAATTCTCATTATCCTTAACTACTGTGGCTGTGTACAACCCCACTTCCATAAAAGTTGGGATTTTTTCTAAAATGCAATAAAAACTAATCTGCATAAATGCAATAAAAACGAATCTGCATAAATGCAATAAAAACTAATCTGCATAAATGCAATAAAAAAAATTTGGGATTTGTCAAGTCTTTTGAAACTTAACTGAACTGAAAATTAACTGTCAAAAGTACAAAGAAAAGATATTCAGGTTGATGATCAGGTTAATTGGTAACAGGGGAGGGTATCAGGATTGGGCATAAAAGGAGCATCCACCAAAAGCTCAGTCTTTGCAAGTAAGGATGGGTCGTGGCTCACCACTTTGTGCCAAACTTCGTGAGAGAATTGTCAGTCAGTTCAAAAAGAACATTGCTCAATGCAAGATTGCAAGTAACTGTTGTCACTTAACACAATCCGTCCTTGCATCCAGAAATGCAACCATAAAGTCTATTACACAAGGAGGAAGCCACACATCAACTCTATGCAGAAACGCTGGCGAGTTCTCTGGGCCCGAGCTCATCTCAGATGGACTGAAAGGCAGTGGAAACGTGTGCTGTGGTCAGATGAGTTCACATTTCAGCTTGTTTTTGGGAAAAACGGATGTCGAGGTCTCCGTGCCAAAGATGAAAAAGACCAACCAGCCTGTTATAAGCGAAAGGTCCAAAAGCCAGCATCTGTGATGGTATCGGGTGCATCAGTGCCCACGGCATGGGTGACTTGCATATGTGTGAAGGTACCATTGGTGTGGAGGCATATATATTGGGATTTTAGAGAGACACATGCTGCCATCAAGGCAACGTCTTTTCCCAGGAAGTCCATGGTAATTTCAGCAGGACAATGCCAGGCCTCATTCTGCACATGCTACAACAGTGTGGCTTCATAGACACAGAGTGCATGTACTTGACTGGCCTGCCAGCAGTCCAGATCTGTCTCCTATAGCGCATCATGAAGAGGAGAATCAGACAATGGCGACCAAGGACTGTTGAGCAGCTGAAGTCTTGTATCAAGCAAAAATGGGCAAAAATTCCACTGGCAAAACTGCAACAATTAGTATCCTCATTTCCCAAACAATTTAAAAAGTGTAATTAAAAGGAAGGGTGATGTAACAGAGTGGTAAACATGCCTCTGTCCCAACTTTTTTTGAGTGTGTTGAAGGCATCAAATTTTAAATTTGTTTATATTTACAAAATACAATTAAGTTGGTCAGTGAAAACATTGAATATCTTTGTACATTTGTCAGTTAATTAAAGTTTCAAGAGACTTGACAAATCACAGATTTTTGTTTTTATTACAAATTTTATTACAAATTTTTGCATTTTAGAAAAAATCCCAACTTTTCTGGAAATGGGGTTGTAATTGAGTCCAGCTGATTGTGATCAGTAGATTGTGAACTTGAACGTGTGTGATGGGAGTTGTAGTCCATGTTTGTAGGCAGGGGTTAAAATGGGATTTGTTATGTGGGGGGGCTCTGTGGTTTCAGGCTGTCGAGGGGTACACATGTGCATGCAAACCCTAAAAAATCTTATCAATCGACAAACTGTAAGATATAACAAGTTGAGAGAGCCCTCTGCTATGAGCATTAAAATACTGATTAAAATCATTGTAGATGCTCCTCTGCTGCTCCCTCATCACCGGCCCTGTTCTGCTCGATTCTGCATTGAAATTATTTAAACAGATTGAAAATATGCTGAGGAACAACCAACCAAAATTAGCTCGTCTATTCCGTTTGGCACTTTTATATCAAGAAATGGAATTTTATCGGATATAAGAAAGGTTAGCATTTGTCCGTCAAAAAATGATTAAATTGTTTGAATACACCATACAGGGGTGGACTGGGACTAAAAAATGGTCCTGGACTTTCTAGCACAGAGCAGTCTACGGTACCCGGTATTTATTTATTTATTTATTTATTTCTTATATAGGCTACCATTGGATAAAGTATACAATAGTGATGATCTAAAAAGGAGGACAAATGAGCGTCTGGCTCAAGGCTGTGCCGTTAGACAGACATGGTATTTTAAAATCTGACTGATTGATGACCACCCTATTTAGCATTTTTATTTTAAACAGCTGGCAAATATTGCTGTATTCAGCCCCGGAAGGCCCCAGCCCAATTTAACCCCTGTTTGTAGGCTGCGTGGTGTTATGGGAGTAGTTAAACGTCAATTCTGGCATCTCATTCATTTAGAAGATAATGTTATTTAATCCTAGACTCCAGGATCTGGTGCCCTTATTGTGGAAAATGTCCTGGTTATGCTATAAAAAAGTATTCGAGAGTCCGGGGTTTAAGATGTCAAAAATCAGACTTTATTGAAACACCATAAAGCCGAGATGACTGCAGACCATCTGACAAATACAGTCAATGCATCAGTTTTTATACATTTCTAAAGCAATGATCTCATTCAGGTGGGGTTTCCCCATTTTTTCTTTAATCACACCTCTGGCAGCTTGCCACAATTATGTTTCATTCTATGGATCTCGTAAACAACCGTGGCGCGAGGTCCACCAGTGTATTTTTTAAAAAAGTTTCAAGGCCTTAATTGGTTTTGACTATGATGTAATGGTCGTCATGCTCAGCTGCACTTTCAGCTAAAGACAGTACAGAATGGTACAGGTAGTGGGTTTCACACAAACTGAGATCATACACTAACCTGGCCTGCTTTTTACCTTATACTAAAAGGTTTCATTTTCTGATTAATTTTATCCAGTGGTTGATTACATCAAAATTGATTTATTGGTTAATACATGAAAATACTTGGTTAAATACTTGGTTAATATATGAAAATATGAAAATACTTGGTTAATATATGAAAATACACTATACCCTCAGTGGAGAGAATAAATAATGCGTATACAATAATCTTAACTGAGACAGTTTTAGAGTTGAAAATGAATACACTGTTGTTGCACTGCTACGAACATATAAGTTCAAATAAGAAAAGTGATGTAATTGGACCGACCATTAGTGCCTTCTAAATCACCGGATCAAAAAAGATGTTTCATATTGGATAGAACGCACATTTGCCAGACCTCCCGGGTCTCCACATAATTAGGACATTTCAAATTCGACAACATTAGCGCAATACAAAACTCGCAGCAGAAAGTAATGTTGTCATGCATTAGGGTCATTCCATCTCAAGTGGTCCAAGAATTGTAAAGTTGGTTGCTTGACCGTTTTTAATTTTTCAATTTATTTTGAGTGATCACCTCTGTGTATTGGCATTGCAAAACCACCAATTTTTTTGTTTGTTTGTTTGTTTTTTACTTGGCTTAACTACAACAGCCATCTTTGTATCATAGCACACAACAAATTTCAATTATACGGAAACCTCAATATCTTGACTCAGGATGTACCTAGCTCCTTGGAACAAAAACTTTAAGGGATACATAGGTAAGTATAGTGTGCATGCATAACATTTCAGGTTTGAGACTTCCCTTTTTGTGCGGGCGAGAAAGTGCAATTTAAAAAAACATTTCCTCACTTTCAGGTTGACTATCTCTGGTGGGAGAACAGATACAAACCTGAAATTCTGACAGAAATAAGTCCTCTACAGTAGCATTCTGCTGTAAAATTGTGAGTTTGGGGTTGGAGGTAAACTCTGCAGGACAGTGGACCTGGGGGGCCAGATTTGAAGAACCGGCCTGATCTATCATGTTGGTACAGGTGTACAGTTGGTATGCATGAATAGATTTTATCCAAATATGGAAGTACAGTGTTCAGTTGGGTGTTTTACAAATGAACAGTGTCATAAATATATCTGTTGTGTTGTTTCTACTGTGCTAAAAGCAGTAAGTGACTACAGCTCAGAAGACGCTTACTGATTTTGCAATGCCAATACACAGAGGTAATCACTCAAAAAAAAAATTGCAAAATTAAAAACAGTCGAGCAACCTGCATTGCACCACTTGAGATGGAATGACACATTAGTATAAATTTTATTTAACTGTATATAAATTGTATATAAATTGTAATTATTACGTAACCATTAATTATAACCCTTAATTCCAAAAAAGTTGGGACTCTGAGTAAAATGTAAATAAAAACAGAATGCAATGATTTGCAAATCTCATAAATGTTATTCACAATAGAACATAGAAAACATATCAAATGTTTAAACAGAGGAAATGTACCATTTTAAGAAAAAAATAAGGTAATTTTCAAATTGATGGCTGCAACACATCTCAAAAAAGTTTGGATGATGGCAACAAAAAGTAAGTGTTACTAAAAAGAAACAGCTGGAGGAACATTTTGCAACGAATTAGGTTAATTGGCAACAGGTCAGTAACATGATTGGGTATAAAAAGAATCTTAGAGAATCTTAGAGAGTCAGAGTAATGTTCCTCAATGTAAAATTGCAAAGACTCATCATCAACAGTACACAATATCATCAAAAGATTCTGAGAATCTGGAGAAATCTGTATGCGCAAGTGACAAGGGTGAAAATCAGTATTGCATGCCCATGATCTTCGGGCTCTCAGGCAGCACTGCATTAAAACCAGGCATGATTCTGTGATGGCAATCACTGCATGGGCTCAGAGACACCTCCAGAACACATTGTCTGTGAACACAGTTTGCCGTGCCATCCACAAATGCAGGTTTAAGGCCTGTTCACACCAAGAACGATAATGATAACGATAACTATAAAGATATAGTTTTAAAAATCGTTCTAGAATAGCAGAGTCCACACCACAATGATAATGATAAAGATAACTATATAGCGGAACGATATTGTTGGGATCATTTTCAGAACGATTTTTTTTCCAGCTGATGAACACTTGACAGCCAATCAGAATCCATTCGAATTTTAAGTGCTCGGGCATTTAAAATGGCAGACGCCATCACGGAGAAGCTACACCAACCTCCTCGCCAAATATCAGTGCCTGACCTCACTAATGCTCTTGTGGCTGAATGGGAACACAGCCATGCTCCAAAACCTAGTTGAAGAGTGGAGGTTATTATAACAGCAAAGGGACTGAATCTGAAATGGGATGTTCAACAAGCACATATGGCTGTGATAGTCAAGTATCCACAAACTGGTCTTCATTTCACCTCCAGGACAGCAGGCGTCAGCACTAACGTCACTTCCTTATTTTCATTTATTTTGAAATTTTTTTGCTGTGACGGAAGCAGTTGGTCCTTTATTCTTCCGCTTACCTTGTGCACCGCCTGAACGTTTTCTGGACGCCGCGCGAACCAGAAAGTTCGCTGAATGTACTTTTGCACTATTGTTATTATTTTTAATTCACAATTGCATTCTGTAACGTTTCTTAATCGACGAGGCTTATAGCTGAGGAAGAAGATTTGTTTGGCGTTAAACTTGGGACAGAAATTAGCTGGTAAGTTTCTGCAAGCGTTTAAGTCTTAACAGTAGCGCTAGCTAGCTACTTGCTTTAGCATCAAAACGCAACGTCTCTTTACTTGTTTATGAAAAGGGGAAGCTAAATAATATTACAATTAATGTTACATAAGCAGTATGCAAAATAGGTGAGCGGTTTAGTGTGTTTACATTCTTTAGGGCATTCACGCTTGTGTACAAACACACACAATAATAAATACACATATACAAATATACAGTCTGTAAAAGCAAAAAAAACAAAAATCTCTCCTGGGGTGTAACATTAGAAAGTTTAATAAAAAGTCAAGCTTTCTGAATACATATTACATTGAAAATAGGCACTTAAAAATTTATATTTTTAATATGGAGGGGGAAATGTGGGGGAGAAAAGGTGACTAAGGAAATGTTGGCTATGATAAACAGTAAAATAGGTTGTTCCCTTGGGCTAAAATCTGTCTCTTTTAACCCTCAGAATGCTTAATCCTCTCCCCCAATCCCACTTCAGATCTCCCCAGCATGTCTTTGCCCAAGCGGGAGGTGGAGGAGCTGCGGCCCTGGGTGGAGCGCACCGTGAAGAAGGTGCTGGGTTTCTCCGAACCGACTGTGGTCACCGCAGCCCTGCACTGCATAGGGAAAGGTCTGGACAAAAGGAAGACAACAGGTACAAGCACATACCCCATACGTACAACCCCATATGTGCTTCGTTGTTGTGCAGCACGCAGTGTTTTCTGGGTTTTAGTCGGAGCTTGACGAGATAATTGTGTAACTTGGGGTCTCTGTGTGTCTCAGACCAGCTGAGACCGTTTCTGGACGAGTCGGCGGGCAGCTTCGTAGAGCGGCTCTTCGAAGCACTGGAAGAGAGCAGGAGTTCTAGGGGTAACAAAGGCACAGCCGAGAAAAACCGCAAGAGAGAGCTCAAGGTCAGTCCTTACCCTCACTCACATATAGACTTCGTGATTGTGAGCTTCGGCTTCCTTGTGTAACATCAAAGCATGCGTTAAAAACAGCTTGGGACCTTGGTTCACTTGCAAGACCCATGTTGTGACTCAACATCAGATATTCACAGCATGAAATTGTCACTTAAGCCAGCTAGCTCACTCATAGTCTCTCTACAGGATGTATTTGGCGATGAGGTGGAGGCGCAGAAAGAGCTTGAGGGTGGCGAATCCGCAGCGAAGAAGAAGAGAGTACCCCGATTCGAGGAGGTCGACGAGCCAGAAGTTCTTCCTGGACCTCCTGTGGAAAGTCCTGGCATGCTCACCAAGATACAAGTGTGTGCCAGTGTTTGATTTAACATTTGTTTCGATATAAAAGCCTTAACTTAACTGTCATACATTGTGTCATACAACATGCCCCATATGCCTGCAAATTTGGTCAAAATGCTGCCGCCTTATTTGGGACACAGCCCCAGTTCAGGAGCGCTGTGTCTGCAGTCCAGCTCAAGTCAAATTCTTCAGCATGCATGCACGCACAGCATCACAGTATTGCAGTATACAAACACTACAAGCCATGCAAGTACAGGTTGCGCAGTCATTTTTGTGGATTATATAAAGCAAATACACAGTGTATAGAGAGTGCAACACGCGTTCTTGGTTTCAGACAAGCAGCTTTTTGACACGGGAACCAAACTGTAGGCTGAGAACCATCGCTTTTGTAGTGGAAAGATGTGTAACAGTTCCAGTTACAGCACTGGCACCTTGTAAAGGAAAGAAAGCTACATAGGCAGCCGCCTCCAAATTCCGTCGTAGTGATGTAGAGCAATCAGTAAACAAGGGTGCATTTAAGTTTTTCTAGTATTTACATTTTAACTGAAACATACGAGAAGCATTTTTCCCCCCGTCAAACACAGGGTGGTAACTGGACTGGAAAAAGTAGCGTAATTGCTTCTTTTTTTTTTTCTTTTTTTTTAAAATAATAATCCTTAACAAATCGTGACCTGTTTCTCCTGCAGATAAAACAGATGATGGAAGCAGCCACGCGCCAGATTGAAGAGCGAAAGAAGCAGCTTAGTATCACTCAGGTAATGATTTCAAAGAACTGCGGTGTATTTAAATAAGATCTACAGTGGATTTAAAAACTACACACACCCATGTTAAAAGGGCAGGTTTTTGTGATGTGTAAAAAAAAAAAAAAAAAAAAAAAAAAAAACCTTTTGTGCAACATAGAAATAACATGTGACAAACACCCAGAAATGTTTGTTTGTTTATTTATTTATTGCTTCCAATACCCAGCTTGCATAAGTGTGCAAACCCTTTTATAATTAGGAATGTGTCCGTGTTCAGAATCAACCAATCACATTCAAACTCGTGTTAAATTTAACTAGTATACACCTTCCATCAATTAAAGTGACTGACTACCCCCCCAAATAAAGTACAGCTGTTTCCTGTAGGATTTTCCCGACGGCTTCTTTGTAACGCCCAACTTCTGCATGTACAGGGTCTTATTGTTAAATATCAGAAGAGGGTTCCAAAAAAATTCTATGGCATTGGATATGCCATGGAACACTGTAAAGTCAATAATCAACCAGTGGAGGAAAATATGGCACGACAATGACTCTGCTAAGAACAGGAAGCCCCACTGAAATTGATTAAATCAGGAGAAAACTGGTCAGGGAGGCTGCCAATGGGCCTCTAACATTAAGAGAATTGCAGCAATTTCTGGCAAGTACTGGTTGCTCCCTACATGTGACGACAATCTCCTGAATTCTTCATATCTCCGGGCTATGGGGTAAGGTAGCAAGACTGAACCAAAAAATAAATTAAAAAAATACAGAATCTCCCAAAACCATGTGGAGTAATGTGTTATTGTCTGAGACCAAAGTTTAACTTTTTGGCCATAATACCAAAAGATATGTTTGGCACAAAAAAAAAAAAAAAAAACCACCATCCGCACAGTGAAGCATGGAGGCGGCAGCACATCATACTTTGGGGCTGCTTTTCTTCAGCTGGAACTGGGGCTTTAATCAGGGTGGAGGGAATAATGAATAGCTCCAAATACCAGTCAATTTTGGCACAAAACCTTAAGACTTCTGCTAAAACACTTTAAGGTGGGGAATTTTACCTTTCAGCATGACAACGACCCAAAGCAAACCAGCAATCCAGATCAGCAAATGAATGGCTTCACCAAAACAAGTGCAAGGTTTTAGAAAGGCCCAGACAGAGTCGGGTCCTAAATCAAAATCAAAAATTTGTGGTGGGACCTGAAGAGGGCTGTACACGGGAGATGGCCAGCCAATTTGACAGTTAGAATGCTTTCGCAAGGAAGAATGGCATAATATTGCTAAGTTATGATGTGCCAACTGATAGACTCTTACCCACAAAGATTGAATGCTTTGTTAAAATCTAAAGGTGCTTCAGTTAAGTATTAGTTTAGGGGTGTGTACACGTATGCAACCAGGTTATTGTATTTTTTTTCTCATTTCCCCCACAAAAATGATTCTTATTGATATCTTTTTATATCCACTGTATATCCTTGTCAGTTCTCATCTGTCAAGCCCATTGAGACAGTCATTTGTGTTAATGACTTCATGAACCATTTCACTTGCCTGCTGTATGGAATCAAATGTAACTCTAGTTTTAATCTCTAGCCCAGACTGCCCCTGGCTACCCCCCAGCCAGCAGCGCCTGGCATGCGCCCTCTCCTGCCTCCTGCTCCAGGCCCAGCTCAGTCCATTGCCCCCTCACAGGCTGCCAGCTTCATGAACGATGCCATTGAGAAGGCACGCAAAGCTGCTGAGCTCCAGGCCAAGATCCAGTCCACGCTGGCCATGAAGCCAGGCATCCTGGGAGCCATGAACAATGCGGGACCACACAACCTTGTGGCACTTGCTAACCTGCATGCCATGGGCATTGCACCACCGTGAGTGTAGCGGAGAATCTACATGCACACACAAGTACATGTTACCTAGATAAAGGTAACACTTGTTTTAAAGTTTATAATATTTGAACATTAATGTAACCGTTGATACTTAATGTCAGTTTATTGAGCGTAAGTCATTCAAGCACCTACACAGTTCTGACACTGTTAGCACACATGGTCTGTCACTAGGGTCCCAATTTCTCTCTCTGTTGCTGATCGATGTTTGTGCTCACACTATGCACTGTGTGTGTCTGTGCTTTTGCAGTAAAGTGGAGGCCCGTGAGATCACAAAGCCGACGCCACTTATTCTGGACGAGCTTGGGAGAACTGTCGACGCCAGTGGAAAGGAGGTGGAGCTCACGCACCGCATGCCCACTCTGAAAGGTAACACTGAAATCGATGAAAATGTTTCTGCTAAAGGTCCAGAACCTCTTCAGGGATTACAAAGTTTGGAACTTTTCTTAAGGAGAGTTCCTGGATGAGGACTTGTTCTGTGGTCCCCCAGAACTGCAGGAACCATGACTGTTATGTAAGCTGGATAGAGGATTTCAGGCTGAGATTACAGTGGTGGCATTCCGTGTGTTGCTTTGAAGCATGAACACAATGTAGGGATGCACCAAATTTCACCTGTTATGCCGCTGTTATAATTCATACTTTAGTATTGACATTAGCGATGCTTACAGGTGCATCTAAAAAAAAATTGAATATCGTGGAAAAGTTTTTTTTTTTTTTTTTTTTTTTCCCCTCCTCCTCTAATTTAATTACAAAAGTGGAACTTTCATATATTCTAGATTCATTAAGCATTACAAGTTAAATATTTGAAGCCTTTTTTTCATGTTTTAATCTTTATGATTACAGCTTACAGCTCATAGACATCTCAAAAATATTAGAATAAAAAAATTATAATACAGCAATGTCGACCTGAGAAGAGCTCTAATCAGCTAATTAACTCAGAACACCTTTTTTTTTACTCAAAACACTGTTGCTCAGTGGTCCAGAGTCCTCTTTTCAGATGAAAATTCAGATGTAAATTTTGCATCTCATTTGGAAATCAGGGTCCCAGAGTCTGGAGGAAGAGTGGAGAGGCACAGAATCCAAGTTGCTTGAAGTCATTTGGGGTGCCATGTCATCTGCTGGTGTCGGTCCACTGTGTTTTCTCAAGTCGAGCGTCAATGCAGCGTCTACCAGGAGATTTTAGAGCACTTCATGCTTCCATCTGCTGACCAGCTTTATGGAGATTCAATTCAGTTTTATTTGTATAGCGCTTTTAACAATGGACATCTTTTAGAGATGCATATACTTTGGATCTAAATTTTAAATCGATAAATTGATCCCCAGTGAGCAAGCCAGTAGCGACAGTGGCAAGGGAAAAACTCCCTGAGACAACATGAGGAAGAAACCTTGAGAGGAACCAGACTCAAAAGGGAACCCATCCTCATCTGGGTGACATCAGATAGTGTATTTATAAGTAAATCCCTTCTATAACTGTATGATACATGATATAAAGTGCAACTGTGTAGTCAGGAGATTCGACACAGTCTCAACATTTAGTCTGTTTTGCTGAAATCATGAACTGTCCACCGATGGAGACCCGAGCACAAAGTCTGTTTGTGAATTGTTTGTGGGGGCTATCCATATGGGCCCATCCTCAGCAACAGCGAGCGACCCCCAGTGATGAGAATCCCAGAAGCAGGGCACCAGGACGGACCAGGCCGGCTCAGAGAGCAGAACGGGTCAGGCCCATTGCCACCCCAGGAGCAACACGCGTAGAATCTTCTTAAAGGCTGGTTCTGAACTGGAGCTGGCATGTTCACTGATTAGAAATAGGAAACGGATGGAAAAGGATTAGCGTGGCTGCTGTTCATTGTATGTCAGGCAAAAATGACCATGTGCATTTGTTATCATTTTATCAACGATGACAGAAGTACAAGGTCATGAGATGCGGTCTGGTGAATGTTAGGCCAAAGAAATGTGTCTTTAATCTGGATTTAAACTGAGAGAGTGTGTCTGAACCACAAATATTATCAGGAAGGCTATTCCAGAGTTTAGGAGCTAAATGTGAAAAAGCTATACCTCCTTTAGTAGACTTTGATATTTTCGGTATTATCAGAAATCCAGAGTTTTGTGACCTTAAAGAGCTTGTTGGATTGTAGCGTGATAGAAGATTGGTTAAATACAAAGGGGCTTGGCCGTTTAGGGCTTTATAGGTGAGTAGCAGAATTTTATAATCGATACGGAACTTAACAGGTAACCAGTGTAGAGATGATAAAATTGGGGTAATGTGTTGATATTTTCGTGATCTGGTAAGCACTCTTGCAGCTGCATTTTGGACTAACTGTAGCTTATTTATTGAGGATGCAGGACAACCACCTAGTAGTGCATTACAATATTCCAGTCTTGAGGTCATGAACTAGTTTTTCCTGCATCAGAAACAGATAGCATGTTACGTAGCATGGCAATATTTCTAAGGTGAAAGAAGGCTGTTTTTTGTTACCTGGGAAATATGATTTTCAAATGACAGGTTGCTGTCTAATATAACACCCAGGTCTTTAACTGCAGAGCATGAAGTAACTGTACATCCTTCTAGATACAGATTGTATTCTAGGAGCTTTTGTGTACCGATTTTTGGTTCAATTAGCAATATATCTGTTTTATCAGAATTTAGTAAAAGGAAATTAGCGGTCATCCAGTCTTTAATGTCTTTAACACATTCCATTAACGTGGAGAATTTGGAAATTTCATCTGGGCTTGTGGAAATATATAGTTGAGTATCATCAGCATAACAGTGGAAATTTATCCCGTGTTTTCTGATAATACTTCCAAGGGGCAGCATGTATAAAGAAAACAGTAGGGGGCCTAACACCGATCCTTGTGGCACACCATACTTTATTGCCATTATGTCAGAAAGTTCATCATTTAAACAAACAAAATGGTAGCGGTCAGACAGATAGGATTTAAACCATTTCAATGCCTGTCCCTGAATACCAATGTAGTTTTGTAATCTATCTAAGAGTATGTCAGAGATGCTGATTTCCTTTTCCAGCAGGACTTGGCACCTGCCCACAGTGCCAAAACTACTAGTAACTGGTTTGCTGACCATGGTATTACTGTACTTGATTGGCCAGCCAACTCTCCTGACCTGAATTCTGTGGAGAGGAAGATGAGACACACCAGACCCAACAATACAGACGAACTGAAGGCCGCTATCAAAGCAACCTGGGCTTCCATAACACCTCAGCAGTGTCACAGGCTGATTGTCTCCATGCCACAATGCATTGATGCAGTAATTTGTGCAAAAGGAGCCCCGATCAAATATTGAGGGCATAAATTAACATACTTTTCAGAAGGTCAACATTTTTGTATTATAAATTGTTTATTCTGATATTCTGAGATACTGGATTGATCTCTAATCTGTATTCATCAAGATTAAAACAAAAAAGGCTTGAAATATTTCACTTTCTGTGTAATGAATCTAGAATATATGGAAGTTCCACCTTTTGAATTAAATTATGGGGAAAAAATAAAAAAATTTTTTAGATGCACCTGTATTTATATAGGCTACTTTATTTAACATCTCTGCTTACACATTCTTAATAAACCTCAGAGATTGGGTTAGGGTTTGTGCGTCACTAGTGCGTACTCTGAAGAAACTAAAACTAAAATCAACCCTAGTTTGCGTGGAGGTAAATTGCCTGCAGATTGAAAAGTGCTATTGTTGCAGCTTTCAGTGTATCTTTATATTTTCAGAATAAGGCGACAATAAATGCTATTTACAACAGCAGTGGCAGTCAGATTATTATTTTTTTTTTTTTTTTTTTTTTTTTTTTTTTTTTTTCCAAAATGAATTTGTAAAGATACCTGCTTTTATCCCCCTTGCCCTCTCTCTCTCTCTAGCTAATATCAGAGCAGTTAAGCGGGAGCAGTTTAAGCAACAGCTGAAGGAAAAGCCCAGCGATGACCTCGAGTCCACATCTTTCTTTGACCCCAGGATGTCCATACCTCAACCACAGAGACAAAGGAAGGGGTTCAGGTTCCACGAAAAGGGCCGCTTTGAGAAAATAGGCCAGCGGATACGCACCAAGGTGAACACTCCCAACTGAAATATATATATAATTGCCATATTCTCGATGTGTAATATTCACGGTATAAGACTTGGCTGGTGTAGATATGTTTTTTTTATAAATAAATGCTGGTTTGTATTTTAGTCAGAGTATGTTTGGCTCATGTTAGGGACCCTCCCGTTCAGTGGCTGACAGAAGCATGTAATTATTTGTATTTTCCTTCTTCTGTTCTCTCTCAGGCTCAGCTGGAGAGGTTGCAGATGGAGATTGCGCAGGCCGCCAAAAAGACTGGCATCCAGGCGTCGACCAAGCTGGCTCTGATCGCCCCTAAGAAAGAACTTGGTGAAGGTGACGTGCCTTCCATTGAGTGGTGGGACTCCTTCATCCTGCCCAACAACATAGAAATGTAAGAAGGAAAGCAGCTTAACAACGAGTGCAGTAAAGCACTCTGTCTGATTGGTCACCATCATTGTAGCTCTGCACATTCTCATAGTATTATGTTCTAATGTGGACAAACATTTTCTGCAAATGAAAATTTGTGTTTTTTTGTTCTACTGAGATTTTGTTTCCTTTTGTCTCCTCTCTTAGCTCTGTTCATACTGTATTTGATGACTTGGACTTCCATGGAATCACCAATCTGGTGGAACACCCTGCCCAAATGGCCCCTCCAGGTATTATGAGTGTAGGCCACAGTTTTACAGAACTTGTTAGTTTAAAAACAAAACATGATTTGGCTTTTCATGCCAATCATGAATTGATTGTCTTAGCCAGTACTCATCTCTTCAGGCAGCATTGTGACCAAAGAACCTCGGCAATAAGAGATGTAAATTGGGCGAAAATAAACTTTAGAAAATAGTTCGACCACCAAGTGTGAATTTCTAAGTCGCTGGCCCCTAAATTCACTAGAGGGTACACACCGTAAAAATCAAGCTTGTAATCTGAAATTTATTGCAAAAGCCAACAAAACAGAAAACGGGAAACAAATGGAGCTAAATAAAATGCGTTTGAGTAGACCTAATGCTCAGTAGGTTATTCATTTCAGTGTGTGTGTGTGTGTGTGTGTGTGTGTGTGTGTGTGTGTGTGTATATGTGTGTGTGTGTGTGTATATATATATATATATATATATATATATATATATATATATATATATATATATATATATATATATATATATGTATGTATGTATGTATGTATGTATGTATGTATATATATATGTATGTATGTATGTATGTATGTATATATATTTATTTCATACTCTGCTTTAATAAAAAAGCGATATTGCTGCATTCCTAGGTTGTATAATATAAAAAAGGAACACATAACTACTGATAGTGCTTGTTCTGTTTTTATAAAATATACTGCATTTATTATTCAGCTGCATTTTATTAGTAAACATTTGAGTTAAATAAATATTTCATGTAATTATCTAAACAGCCTTAGACAGTTCTGTGTTTCATGGATCTCTTGTCCAGTGAACAAAATTCTGCAGATGCTATTTCACAATCGCTCTCATCCTGTATAACCAGTTATCGGCATGTGCCTCGTTCTAATTTGTATTGTTCAGATACTTATACCAGCTCATATTTCTCTCTCATTCTCTCTCAGTGGACACTGACAAGCCGGTGACTCTGGGTGTGTATTTGACGAAGAAGGAGCAGAAGAAGCTGAGGCGGCAGACACGACGCGAGGGACAGAAGGAGATGCAGGAAAAGGTCCGACTCGGCCTCATGCCCCCGCCGGAACCGAAAGGTAAAGCAGGGATACCCAACAACCTTCGTGCTGACATTTTCGAGTTATTCAAGAATGCTTTTCTGTATGCTATAGCGTACACAAGGCTTTTTTTTTTCCCACATTAGAGTGGCATGTTGTGATGGTGGACAGACAAATAAAATCCTTTTCTGAAACAACATCCCCAAGACTATGCACATAGAAGAGAGTTACTCTCTTTACTGTTGATTAAAGTGACGCTAACCAGTCATGGGCGTCTGTTGTTGCATGAGCAGCAGTTCGGAAAGATGTAGTGGCAGAGCTACACGTCTTTGTGGAAGATTGTTAGCTCTTACCCTCATTGTTAGAGGAGAACTAGCTAGTAGGTGGGAATGGGTAATGATCAAATAAGTCTGTATTAAAAATACTAATCAAGCCAGGACTATAAGGGATAAAGCACTTGTACTGATTATGTTGCCCTGGCAAAATTAAAAGAAAGAGAAAAGTTGACTTGTACTCTTTTGATGGGCGTCACAGTGTAACTGTGGAGTTTGATCCGTGCTGGTTTAGCTGGTAACATTTCTTTTGGCGTTTGTGCAAGATTTGTTCTAAAGCTGATTGTGAAATGTGAATGTGTATATATAAAATTTTGCTCTATTTTTTTAAGATAAAATGGGTTTCTTCACCATGCCTGTAGCTTGTTAAGTGCTTTGTTTGAATTACTGCGCGTATGTTTTTGCAGTGCGGATCTCTAATCTGATGCGTGTGCTGGGTACGGAAGCGGTGCAGGATCCCACGAAAGTGGAGGCCCATGTCCGAGCGCAGATGGCCAAGAGACAAAAGTGAGTGCACCTGCACACACCCACACCTGGTTTTTAACTACCGCAGCACAGTTGCATATTCAGTGTTGAACGTTGTTGTGTAATGATTTTCTGGTAAGGGTTTGTTTAGGGATAGATGTTCTGTAGACCTAACAGAGTCACTACGGCAATGTTTTTATATGGAAAATAGCTTTTTTTTAATAATTCCTGTTGTTTTCCCTGTGTGTGTGTGTGTGTGTGTGTGTGTGTGTGTGTGTGTGTGTGTGTGTGTGTGTGTGTGTGTGTGTGTGCAGAGCCCATGAGGAAGCAAATGCAGCACGCAAACTAACAGTAGAGCAAAGGAAAGAGAAGAAAGTGAAGAAGCTCAAGGAAGACCTGAGTCATGGTGTTCACATCGCTGTCTACAGGTAATGTGTTTATACACACTGTTGAGTTTTATTAGTAATAGGAGTTAGTTGAAGTGCAGCATTGTGATTAGATGATTGCAGCAGTGCGTGTGTGTTGTGATTCTGTACTTGCGCTTTAAAGGTAACGATGGGGTCAGTGATTTTAAGTTAGAATATATACTCTGCAGAATATATTGTGAGTAGTATCCCATGTTGTTGAATTGTCAAGTATCGTGATATGATTTTTGCCATATCTCCACCCCCCTTGTAATTTTCAAAACTGCTTCAGCCAAATTCTGCTAAAATCAATGATGACGCATTTACTTTATTGAAGTCAGACTTACTGTTGGTTTTGAGAAAGATCTGAAGGTCAGGTTGTAAATTTCTTGCTTAATGTGTTTGAAATGTCTCTGATTTATAGCGGAGTTTGTGCTGATTAAAAACGATGAGTGCACTGGGGGTTAAAATTGTTTTTAGGAGTTTTAAACCTGAGTGAATGTTGAGCAAGTTAAAAGAAATTTACAACCTTAGTGAGATTAAATCACAGTGCAAGATTTTAGCCTTTGGCTTGTGAATGAGGCACGATGGTGTCTGCAGTCTTTAGGGCTAGAAACAATGTGACGCTGTGCTTCTTCTCAGGATCCGAAACCTGCATAACCCAGCCAAGAAGTTCAAAGTGGAAGCCAACGCAAATCAGCTGTATCTGACTGGCACCGTGGTGCTGCACAAAGACGTCAACATCGTGGTGGTTGAAGGAGGTGAGACAGAGTCCACAGTCACCCAGCTGCTGTCTTTATCATGTGTTAAAGTTTCTCTTGCAACTCAGACATCTGTGTATATACCATGTCTTAAGTGTGGCCACTTAGCATGTACCATCTTCACAGCACTACTGCAGAGCTAAACAGTAAAGCGTTAACTTAACGTTCATTGATCGCAGCTCTATACACTTGCCAGCTCTGTTACATGTAAGAATATATACCCTTGGGTTACCCTTCTGTTCTAGGAAAATAATCAACGACTGGGTGGAAATGTTACTGGAGTGATATGGCCCGACACACTGAGTCACTGTAACCACCCTGATGCTGATTATTTTCCAATAACAACACGTCCAGAAGTGTTTTATTCCTCTTATACCACAGCTACATGCCAACTGTAGACCTTCTTGTAGGGAACTGTTGCAAAGTGCCGACACTGGAGACTCCTTCCTTAAATGCGAAATGAATGTCTACAGGTGCGTCTCAGAAAACTGAGAATATCGTGGAAAAGTTGATGTTTCCTGTAATTTAACTGAAAAAGTGGAACTTTTCATATATTCTAGATTCATTACACATAAAGTGAAATATTTCAAGCCTTTTTTGTTTTAATCTTGATGATTAAAAATGATTATGGCTTACAGCTCATGGAAATCAAAAATCCAGTACCTCAAAATATTAGAATAAAGAATTTATAATACAGAAATGTCGACCTTCTGAAAAGTATGTTAATTTATGCACTCAATACTTGGTTGGGGATCCTTTTGCACGAATTACTGCATCAATGTGGCGTGGCATGGAGGCAATCAGCCTGTGGCTCTGCTGAGGTGTTATGGAAGCCCAGGTTGCTTGATAGCGGCCTTCAGCTCGTCTGTATTGTTGGGTTTAGTGTCTCTCATCTTCCTCTTGACAAAATTCAGGTCAGGCGAGTTGGCTGGCCAATCGAGCACAGTAATACCATGGTCAGCAAACCAGTTACTAGTAGTTTTGGCACCGTGGGCAGGTGCCAATTCCTGCTGGAAAAGGAAATCAGCATCTCCATAAAGCTTGTCAGTAGATGGACGCATGAAGTGCTCTAAAATCTCCTGGTAGATGGCTGCATTGACTCTCGACTTGAGAAAACACAGTGGACCGACACCAGCAGATGACATGGCACCCCAAATCATTACGGACTGTGGAAACTTCACACTGGACTTCAAGCAACTTGGATTCTGTGCCTCTCCCCTCTTCCTCCAGACTCTGGGACCTTGATTTCCAAATGAAATGCAAAATTTACTTTTAACTGAAAAGAGGACTTTGGACCACTGAGCAACGGTGTTTTGAATAAAAAGGTGTTTTGAGTTAATTCGCTGATTAGAGCTCTTCTCAGGTCGACATTGCTGTATTATAAATTCTTTATTCTAATATTTTTGAGATACTGGATTTTTCCATGAGCTGTAAGCCGCAATCAAGATTAAAACACAAAAAAAGGCTTGAAATATTTCACTTTGTATGTAATGAATCTAGAGTATATGAACTAAATTATGGGAAAAAAATGAACTTTTCCACAATATTCACATTTTTTGAGATGCACCTGTACTCATAGAAAAATTATCAATGACAGCATGTTTTTCCAGTTTAGTTATTATTAGCCTTAAATTAAGATCTTCTCCCATACAAGACCGTATAAACGAGCAGTTAGTATAGAAACAATAACATCTTAGAACAAGCGCGTTCACGTAAATCTTGGATGTCAGTGAAGATGTGCTAAAACTATTTTTTGCAGTACAGGACAAATTGATTGCTGTTATAATTCATATTAGGTTAGGCACTAAACTGCTGTTCCTCACTTACAGGACCCAAATCACAGAAGAAGTTTAAGAGGCTGATGCTGAACAGGATTAAATGGGCGGAGCCCAGCTCAAAGAGAGATGGTAAGAGAAGTCATGTTCCTACATAAAATAAGTACTGAAGTAATGAAAAGAATACATCACAAGGTAACAAAGGAGGATTGAGTGGTTTTTTTTTTTGTTTGTTTGTTTTAAATAAATGCCCACTCGTCATTTATATTTACCAGGGTTAAGATGATGTAAGTGGGTTATGAATTCCTCATTTTCTCAGCGTTGCTGCAAAAACACAAGAACTTGTTTTTAGTTTTGGTTCTGTTTAAAATAAAACAGCTGCAGACTCTAACATCTGACCACTTGTGTTCCCCTCAGACCCTGATGGCTCGGATGATGAGGGATCAAAGAAGCACAATAAGTGCACTCTTGTTTGGGAGGTAAGCACCTGGGCGAGCGCAACATCATATGGCGACTTTTTGTATGATGGACAAGCCACATAATCTAAGGCAAACGGAATGAAATAATGTGTTTTGCAACAAAGGGAAGTATATATTGTTGTACATTTTGGAAGGTGTTAAGCATTGTATTTATTTTGGTTATTACAGCTAAAGTAGCTCAGATGAAAACCCAAGTAAACGTCCCATTATTTTTCATGATTTGTTAGCTTCATTGGCCTTGTCACTGCTTGGCTCTCTGCTAGTTGTCTAAATAGGAAGGAGGAGTCTTACTGCACGTTTGATGAGCAAACCGTGTTCTTAAAAACTGTGTCCACTTGAATGACTTGACTTGATCCGTATCTTACTGTGTGTCATGATTTAAAAACTAAGAAAATTAGACACTAATGATTATCTGTCCCCTCTCCCCATCACAGGGCACAGCGATGGAGCGCAGCTTCGGTGAGATGAAGTTCAAGCAGTGCCCCACAGAGAACATGGCACGTGAACACTTCAAGAAGCACGGCTCAGAGCACTACTGGGACCTGGCCCTGAGCGAGAGCGTGCTGGAGACAGCTGACGACTGAGAGAGAGGACGTGTGTGTCTGTGTGTGTGTGTAATGTAGTCCGAGTGACACAGGCAGCCATGATTTGGTTCGTTATAGGAGGAAAGAAGTGGACTGGATTTAATCTAACGTGCTTCAGCCTGGCTGTCGTGTGTGCGTGCATGCGCACGCGTATGTTTGATAATCTGCACTGCTGCTACTCTCGGATATCGGATTCTTGTGATCATAGCAGGACGTTTGCAAAGAGAATCTAGTGCAAGGACACGTTTCTCCTGTGACTTATGCAGAATGTTGAAGACGGCTGCTTTGATATCATCGTTCCGTGGACATAGGATCCTTTATAGCCAAAGTGTAACTTTGTTTTTATTTTTAAGTGGACGTGAGACTATTCATCCGCTGGTCTCTTTAGATGTGTACCCAAGCTATTACCAACTGCACACTGATTAAAGCTTTGGTGGGAAAACAGTTGTGCTTCCTTTTTAAGGTTTAATTCAGTTTATCGATTTCGTCAAGACAAACCACAAGAGGATTAAATCAGCCCCTTTCCTTTGATGCAACTTGTGTTCAGGGTTTCATACTGTAGCATAGGCTATACAATGTAGCTGTAAAAGAATGTACTAGTAGAATTGATTAATCCGTGTCACTAAAGAATCGTATCAGGAAAAAGGAAAAAAAAAAAAAAAATCATTGGTGAATCTCCCATTACAAGTCCTAAGTCCATTTATGCAGATTCTAGAAAAGCAAAATTAAGAGAGTATTAGTAGATCAGTAATTAAATACTACTCAAGATATTGATGCATAATGCTTTTTAAACATTTCTGTATGCATGTATGTATGTTTTTTTTCAACCCCTTAAACCAGTGATTATGGCTTTGTGCCTTGTGTGTCAGTTGCAGGTAGACTGTATAATCATAGAAGCAACCATTAGCAATGTTTCCTGTCAAACATAAAACACTGATTGGCTGTACCCAAACCTAAGAGAGCAAAAACTGATCTACAGCCGTGGCCAAAAGTTTTGAGAATGACAAATATTAATTTTTACAAAGTCTGCTGCCTCAGTTTTTATGATGGCAATTTGCATATACTCCAGAATGTTATGAAGAGTAATCAGATGAATTGCAATTAATTTCAAAGTCCCTCTTTGCCATGAAAATGAACTTAATCCCAAAAAAACATGTCCACTGCATTTCAGCCCTTCCACAAAAGGACCAGCTGACATCATGTCAGTGATTCTCTCGTTAACACAGGTGAGAGTGTTAACGAGGACAAGGCTGGAGATCACTCTGTCATGCTGATTGAGTTAGAATAACAGAATGGAAGCTTTAAAAGGAGGGTGGTGCTTGAAATTATTGTTCTTCCTCTGTTAACTATGGTTACCTGCAAGGAAACATGTGCAGCCATCATTGCTTTGCACAAAAAGGGATTCACAGGCAAGGATATTGCTGCTAGTAAGATTGCACCTAAATCAACCATTTATCGGATCATCAAGACCTTCAAGGAGAGAGGTTCAACTTTTGTGAAGAAGGCTTCAGGGCGCCCAAGAAAGTCCAGCAAGTGCCAGGACCATCTCCTAAAGTTGATTCAGCTGCGGGATCGGGGCACCACCAGTGCAGAGTTTGCTCAGGAATGGCAGCAGGGAGGTGTGAGTGCGTCTGCACGCACAGTAAGGCAAAGACTTTTGGAGGATGGCCTGGTGTCAAGAAGGGCAGCAAAGAAGCCACTTCTCTCCAGGAAAAACATCAGGGACAGACTGCTATTCTGCAAAAAGTACAGGGATTGGACTGCTGAGGACTGGGGTAATTTTCTCTGATGAATCCCCTTTCCAATTGTTTGGGGCATCTGGAAAAAAGCTTGTCCGGAGAAGAAAAGGTGAGCGCTACCATCAGTCCTGTGTCATGCCAACAGTAAAGCATCCTGAGACTACTCATGTGTGGGGTTGCTTCTCAGCCAAGGGAGTGGGCTCACTCACAATTTTGCCTAAGAACACAGCCATGAATAAAGAATGGTACAAAAACATCCTCAGAGAGCAACTTCTCCCAACCATCCAAGAACAGTTTGGTGATGAACAATGCCTTTTCCAGCATGATGGGGCACCTTGCCACAAGGCAAAAGTGATAACGAAGTGGCTCGGGGAACAAAACATTGACATTTTGGGTCCATGGCCAGGAAACTTCCCTGACCTTAATCCCATTGAGAATGTGTGGTCAATTCTCAAAAGGCGGGTGGACAAACAAAAACCCACAAACTCCAAGCACTGATTATGCAAGAATGGGCTGCCATCAGTCAGGATGTGGCCCAGAAGTTGATTGACAGCATGCCAGGGCGAATTGCAGAGGTCTTGAAAAAGAAGGGTCAACACTGCAAATATTGACACTCTGCATAAACTTCATGTAATTGTCAATAAAAGCCATTGACACTTATGAAATGCTTGTGATTATACTTCAGTAACAGTTAGTAACATCTGACAAAAAGATCTAAAAACACTGAAGCAGTAGACTTTGTGAAAATTAATATTTGTGTCATTCTCAAAACTTTTGGCCACGGCTGTACAGTGGGTATAGAAAATAATCACCCTCCTTTAAAATAATCAGATTTTGTTGCTTTACAACCTGAAATGAAGACGGACAGTTTTTTTTTTTTTTTTTTTATCCAGCTGTATTTACTCTGTGCAACTTATAACATCCAAGTGAAAGATATAACACCATGTCAATTAAAAAAAAAAAAATTAATTTGCTTTAATTTGCCTTATTTTTTTTATTACAGCCTTTAGTCTGTTGGGATATGTCTCTACTAACTTTGCACATCTAGAATTTGCAATATTTGCCCACTCTTCTTTGCAGAACTGCTCAAGTTCAGTTAAATTTGATAGTGACTGTTTGTGGACTGCACACTTCAAGTCATTCCACAGATTTTCAATGGGGTTTAAGTCTGGGCTCTGACTAGGCCATGCAAGGACATTCACCTTTTTCTCCTTCAACCACTGTGTGGTCAGTTTTGCTGTGTGCTTTGGGTCATTGTCATGTTGGAAGGTAAACCTTCTTCCCATTGATGACTTTTTGGCAGAGGGCAGCAGATTTTCCTCAGGAATTTGACTGTATTTTGCCCCATCCATTTTCCTTCTATCCCGACAAGTGCTCCAGTCCCTGCTGCAGAGAAACACCCCCATAACAGGATATTACCACCTCCATGCTTTACTGTAGGTGTTATTTGGATGGTGAGCTGTATTGGATTTCCCCCAGACATCGTTGGTGTTGAGGTCAAATAATTCATCTGACCATAACACCTTTTTCCATGTGGCCTCAGAATCTTCAAGGTGCATTTTGTCAAAGCTCTGTCGTGGGTGGCTTTTTTTTCTTTCAACTCTCCCATACAAGCCACATTTTGGAGAATTTGTGATATTGTTGTCTCATGCACACAATGACCACTCTGATATAAATTCCTGCAACTGCTTCAGAGTTGCTGTAGTCCTCTTGGTAGCCTCTCTGACCAGTTTCCTCCTGGCTCTTTCATCCAGTTTGGAGCGACGTCCTGATCCAGGGAGGGTCTGTGTTGTACCAAATACCTTCCACTTCTTAATAATAGACTTCACTGTGCTTCTAGGCATTGATAAAGCCTTTGAAATTTTTTTGTATTCATCTCCTGACTTGTGCCTGTCCACAACTTTATCCCGGAGAGCTTTTGACAGTGCCTTGCCACACATAATTGATTGTTTGCTTTAGTTGCATTACAGAATGCTCCAAGAAAGCTCTTTTCATGCTGAGCTAATCAAAATGACCTTGGCTGATCACAGTTGAAAGTCAAATGGCTTTGTGTGCCATTGAGAAGGTGATTTGTAAACTCAATAAGGTGTAGCTAGTCATTTTAAGGAGGGGGGTGATCTTTTTACCAACTCAGTGATTGTTTTTTTATTAAAAAAAAAAAAAAATCTGACATGTTGGTGTTATATCTTTCACTTGTATGTTGTAAGTTGCACTGAGTAAATATAGCTGGATAAAACAAAACCTGTCCATCTTTATTTCAGGCTGAAAAGCAACAAAATGTGATTCTTTTAAATTAGGGTGATTCTTTTCTATACCCACTGTATATACCAAATGGTTTATAATGCAAGCACATTTGTAAAGAGCATTCTTTTTTCTTCTTCTTAAAACTTTGTGGCAGATGGAAAGAAATGGTCCACACCAAAACAGTGAACAGACATTGGGCCTCATTTATCAATCTTTTAATAAAGTCATATAAATGTTTGCTTAAGGCAAACCAAACAAAAAAAAATTCTGCCCGATTTACAAACGTTTCAGAAGTGCTGATTTTCTTTGTATTCATATGCGTATGTTGATCTATGCACACCACAGTTGATTTGCATTTAGTGATACCCACAAAATTGTCCAAAAGGGTAACAGCACCTGAACAGGACAAAGTCTGGAACATTTTACAGAAAAGGTGACGTGAAAGGAAAATGATTTGACATGAAAATAGACGAGGGGAAAAAAACATATCTACTGTACCCAGGTGATCGTGGATCATCGTGATCAGCAGTAACTGCTATGATTGTTTTTTTTTTATTTTGTTATTTTATTCAAAGCAATGTTGTCAGGCAGTAGTCTTTTACAGACCAAAGTGTGTTATAAAGGAAGCAGGAGTGCAGCATGCTAGGGTGTTTACAGTTCTTTGCATGTTGACACACAGCACATACAACCCCAAGTCCAAAAAAGTTGGGATGCTGTGTAAAATGTAAATCAAAACAGAATGCAATGATTTGCAAATCTCATAAACCCATACATTATTCACAATAGAACATGAACCTATTAAATGTTTAAACTGAGGAAATGTACCATTTTAAGGAAAAAATAAGGTGATTTTGAATTTGATGGCCGCAACACGTCTCAAAGTTGGGACAGGGGCAACAAAAGACTGGAAAAGTAAGTGCTGCTAAAAAGAAACAGGTGAAGGAACATTTTGCAACTAGGTGAATTGGCAACAGGTCAGTAACATGATTGGCTATAAAAAGAGCATCTTAGAGAGGCAGAGTCTCTCAGAAGTGAAGATGTGATGGAATCTGGATGGAAGCATATGTTGCTCTAAAACCTGTATATACCTTTCAGCATTGATGGTGACTTTCCAGATATACAAGCTGCTTGAACTGTGCGCTGACAAAAAGCCAGACGGTGTGCTTTAGTTTAGAGGATGTGGTGTCCATTTTCATTTTAAATGAGCTTTGGCCCAGAGAAGAATGCATTTCTGGATCATGTTCACATATCCTGTTCACTGTAAGAAATTGGCTGAATTAAATGGGATTTACATATACAACCCCAATTCCAAAAAAGTTGGGACGCTGTGTAAAATGTAAATAAAAACAATGCAATGATTTGCAAATCTTATAAACCCCATATGTTATTCACAATAGAACACAGAAAACAGCAAATATTTAAACTGAGGAAATGTACCATTTTAAGGGAAAAAAATAAGGTAATTTTGAATTCGATGGCCGCAACACATCTCAAAAAAGTTGGGAGGGGGGCAACGAAAGGCTGGAAAAGTAAGTGTTACTAAAAAGAAACAGCTGGAGGTTAATTGGCAACAGGTCAGTAACATGATTCGGTATGAAAAGAGTATCTTAGACAGGCAGAGGTTCACCAATCTGCGAAAAACTGCGTCTACAATATGTGGAACAATTTCAGAATAATGTTCCGCAATGTAAAATTGCGAAGACTTTGAATATCTCATCATCATCTACAGTACACAATACCATCAAAAGATTCTGAGAACCTGGAGAAATCTCTGTGCGCAAGGGACAAGGGTGAAAATCAATATTGTGTGCCCGTGATCTTCGGGCCCTCAGGCAGCACTGCATTAAAAACAGACATGATTCTATAATGAAAACAGTATGGGCTCAGAAACACCTTCAGAATTCATTGTCTGTGAACACAGTTCGCCGTGCCATCCACAAATGCTGGTTAAAGTTCTATCATGCAAAGAAGAAGCCATATGTGAACATGATCCAGAAACGCCGCCATCTTCTCTGAGCCAAAGCTCATTTAAAATGGACTGAGGCAAAGTGGAAAACTGGTCTGTGGTCAGACGAATTGAAATTTGAAATTCTTTTTGGAAACCATGGATGCCACATCCTCTGGAATAAAGAGGAGAGGGACCATCCAGCTTGTTATCCATGTTCAGTTCAAAAGCCTGCATTTCTGATGGTATGGGGGTGCATGAATGCCTATGGAATGGGCAGCTTGCACATCTGGAAAGGCACCATCAATGCTGAAAGGTATATACAGGTTTTAGAGCAACATATGCTTCCATCCAGACAACGTCGTTTTCAGGGAAGGCCTTGCATATTTCAGCAAGTCAATGCTAAACCACATACTGCATCTATTACAACAGCATGGCTTCGTAGTAGAAGAGTCCGGATGCTGAACTGGCCTGCCTGCAGTCCAGACCTTTCACCAGTTGAAAACATTTGGCGAGCCATGAAACGAAAAATACGACAGAAGACCCAGGACTGTTGAGCACCTAGAATCCTGTATCAGACACGAATGGGACAACATTCCTCTCCCAAAACTCCAGTGTAATGATTTAAGTCGTGCAAGGAGGAATAATGCATAGGCAGGCTAAGAGGGGGGCAGAACCACTCGCATTGTCATGCTGACGTGGAGCTGTCGTCGACGGCCCTGGCACCGCCTCTCCAGCCAAGGTTGCGCACATTCAACACTTCTTCTCCCAAATGCAGGACCCATCCACAAACATTTCTCTCGCCAATAATCGGAACCCCGGCCAATTAGTTCCTAAAATTAGTGGATGGGTGAGGCGAGGACTAACCGCAGCCTCCACTATATTTTTTTTGCCCCCGAAATTTGATGACGATGGGCACGATTGGGTACTCGTGAACATCCCCGTGCACACAGCTGACCTTCACCAAACGTGCATTCTCCAATGCCTCCCCTTGAACCAAGCCTTGGTGAATTGAGATCTGATTGCATCCTGAATCCACCAAGGCCTGGTATGTACCCTCCTGAACACTCACCGGAATGCGGTACGTCCCAGCTCAATCGGGGGCAGCCTGCGGTGCGTCGGGGAGCCGGACCACTGCTCCCACCTCCATTATGGGGTACTGGTCCTGGAAATGCCCCGGCTCCCCGCAACATCAGCACGTCGACCCAGGCATCACTCCTGTACCTGCGGCCCTGGATTCACCCACCTGAGTAACAGAGGAGACAGGAACAGTGAGAGAGGGAGCAGGGGGGATGGGGGGAAGGAACGGATATGGGGCATGGGTCGAGGGGGAATCGGCCCCCGTCTTTGGGGTGTAGGGACAGGGAAGGGCCAAGGAGAGACACGAGGGCGAGAGAGAGGAAGAAGGTTGGGGTACGCCTGCCCCTGGATACGCCGCCAGCTGATATTCTGCCAGGTGAACCTCCTCATCCAGTGACGCAGGATGATGGCACTGGACCCACTCCGCCATTCCTCCTGGAAGCTGTGCTACAAATTGCTCCAGCACCACCAGGTTGATCAGTTCCTTGGCATCACGTCCCTCAGCCAATAACCACCTCTGGCAGGTGTCCCGGAGCTGCTGGGCGAAGGCGAATGGGCAGCCGAGCTCGGCGAAGGCCAGCGCCACGCCCGTGCAGAGCGCTCGTACAGGTCCAAGAACGCCTACAGGTCATCCTGCGGTCCCATCTTCAGGAGCGCGACATGGGGCGGAGCTATGGGGCCCGCTGCTGCAGGAGCCACTGGGGTGGCAGCTGGAATCCCGGCCTGCTGCACCAGGTCCTGGAGCACCCGGCGTTCCTCGGCCTGGGCGTCGAGGAGATCTTTGATCCGCTGCCCCTGATCTCGGCGCAGCTGTAGGAGGGCCTGGTGTTGGGTCTGGTGGAGGTTGGCCAGCGTTGAGTCTTCCATGGTGGCAATTTTCCTCTCAATTCCCAGGTTTCGGCACCAGTGTAATGATTTAAGTCGGGCAAGGAGGAATAATGCTGAGGCAGGCTTGATCCAACTCAGAAGGTTTATTTTACTTTTTTTTCTTTCCGCTTTTCAGTGCTCTTTTTAATTACTGCACACACAAACACACACACACACGGCTCTGTACAGGTTGCGCTCTCTCTCTCTCTCTCTCTCTCGGCACGTGTCTCTCCTCCCTTTTACCTTCTTCCCCTCACTGCAACACAGAACACTCATTAGTCTCATTTCCTACAGGTGTGTGATCCTTACCACTCAGTTTCTCTGGCTCCGCCCTCCATTCACAAACCACGCTCGACCACGCCCCCGCCTCCACATCCAGCACCTGGTCTCCTCAGTTCCCAGATGTATATGGACTGTTGTTAAAAGAAGAGGGGATGCTACACAGTGGTAAACATGGCCCTGTCCCAACTTTTTTCAGACGTGTTGCTGCCATCAAATTTAAAATTACCTTATTTTTTCCTTAAAGTGGTACATTTCTTCAGTTTAAACATTTGATATGTTTTCTATGTTCTATTGTGAATAACATATGGTTTATGAGACTTGCAAATCATTGCATTCTGTTTTTCCAACTTTTTTTGGAATTGGGGTTGTAGAAAAGCCAAATGAAAACCAGCATTAACCCCTAAACAGAAGAAAACAAGGTTACAGTGGGCTAAAGAGAAGCGATCATGGAGTGTGGATGATTGGATGAAAGTGATATTCAGTGATGAATCACGAATCTGCATTGGACAAGGAGATGATGCTGGAACTTTTGTCTGGTGCTGTTCTAATGAAACATAAAAAATGACTGCCTGAAGAAAACAATCAAATTCCCCCACTCATTTATGATCTGGAGTTGCATGTCAAGTAAAGGACCAGGGGAGACCTCAACAGTCATTGCACAGATGTACACTGAAATTTTTGAGACTTTTCTCAATCCATCGATAGAAAATAGGTTTGGTGGTGATGAAGTCATTTTTCAGGATGATAATGCATCTTGCCACAGAGCAAAGAGTGTTAAAGCTTTTCTTCAGGAAAGGCAGATCAACTCAGTGACACGGCCAGCAAACAGTCCGGATCTCAATCCGATTGAAGATTTATGGTGGAAATTTTCAAAAATGGTCCATGACAAGACTCCATCTTGCAAAGCTGAGTTGGAACCAGCTTGATGGAGAATATTGTTTTTCATTAGTGAAGTCCATGCCTCAAAGAATTCAGGCCGTCTTAAAAGCCTGAGCAGGAGCAACAAATTACTAGTTGTGATTTTTTTGTTGGTGATTCAGTATTTTTTTCCTCAACATTGAGTGATTCCATAATTTTTTCGTCTACTTGATATGGAAAAAAATATTAGCAGTCTGTGTGGGTTGTAGGAATGAAGATGATAACTGTGCATTTCATTGCTTATTGTTTTCTGTGCAACTGTTGTTCCTGTTGTTTTCAGGTTCTCCTGCAAATCTTTTCGAGTGGCTGATGAAATGTTCTCAACCAATGGCAGCATCTTTTATAATTACACCATGTGCAATTCGCACAAGAACATTTTATATTTTCATTTAATGTCTTTATCCTTACAAATAATTTATTTATTGTTCTTATTTGTAAGTACAAAGTCAAAAGGTGTGTACATTTCAAGTGCGTAACCATCCATCAGCCATAACATTAAAACCATCAGCCTAATATTGTGTAGGTCCCTCTGTTGCTGCCAAAACTGCTTTGACCCGTCGAGGCATGGACTCCACAAGACCTCTGAAGGTGTGCTGTGGTATCTGTGGCACCAAGACATTAGCAGCAAATCCTTTAAGTCGAGGTGGGGCCTCCATAGATCAAACTTGTTTGTCCAGCACATCCCACAGATGCTCAATTGGATTGAGATCTGGGGAATTTGGAGGCCAAGTCAACACCTTGAACTCTTTGTCATGTTCCTCAAACAATTCCTGAACAATTTTTGCAGTGTGGCAGGGCACATTATCCTGCTGAAAGAGGCCACTGTCATTATGGGATACTGTTGCCACCGTTGAAGGGGTGTACTTGGTCTGCAGCAATGTTTAGGTAGGTGGTACATGTCAAAGTAACATCCACACGAATACCATGACCCAAGGTTTCCAAGCAGAACATTGCATGAGAATGCGTGAGCCTTGGGTGCCCTTGACCCTGTTGCTGGTTCACCGGTTGTCCTTCCTTGGACCATTTTGGTAGGTACTAACCACTGCATACCGGGAACACCCCAGAAGACCTGCCGTTTTGGAGATGCTCTGACCCAGTTGTCTAGACATCACAATTTGGCCCTTGTCAAAGTCACTCAGATCCTTACTCTTGCCCATTTTTTCTGCTTCCAACACATCAACTTCAAGAACTGACTGTTCACTTGTTGCCTAATATATCCCACCCCTTTACAGCTGCCACTGTAACGAGATAATTAATGTTACTCACTGCACCTGTCAGTGGTTTTAATGTTATGTCTGATTGGTGAATATGCATTGGAAGTATATTAAATAAGAAACAAAAATGTCTGAATGCTTATTTCCCCTCACTATATTTAATATTTTTTAACGTAATGCCAATGTTACCAAGAACCTAGAAAGCACTGCTGTATTATTATTATTATTATTAATAATAAACAACTTATGACCAATCAGATTGGAGAGATAATGTCAATTAAATAAGTAGACCATCTGACTGTTTCTTCTTGTTACGCTAAGCCACTTTTTATTCACTATTGAAACTTTAATTAAAAGTTTCAAATATTACCCTTCATCTTATTAGCCAGGGGTGTAGTTTCCGGGAGGATGGGGGTAGGTAACCTCCAATAATCAGAACTAGCAATTACAACCAGGGGCATAGCTACGTGGTGGCTGTGGGTGACCAGTGCCACCCCTGATTGAAGCTTGGCCACCCCTGTTGAGCAAAGCACTCTGACAACACTGAAAGGTGATCTTTAGTCCTATTATGCTGACAGTCTGTGCTATTAGGTAGCCCCATAGATTTTTTTCTTTAGCCTCGAATAATTCTCCACTTGGAGCGGTTTGTCACTACGTAACTGAACGTCAGTAAAAGAAGACGGCCGTGTTGTAATTTTGTGTCTTCAGTGAATGGAGGAGAGACCAATCAGACAGGTTTTACAGGAAAACACATGGAAATACTCGTGGCTTATTGGCTGACAGTCTCAGTTCTGCCAAACACAAGCCACATTTCCATCCAAGGGTTTTTTTGTGATTAAAGGTTTATCGCATTAAAATGTTTACCAATATAGATGATGGAAATGCAAATTATTGATAAAATTTCACATAATATTTTTTCGTTTAGCGCATAAACTCTATGTCGATACTTTAAGGGTTGCGAAAAAATAGTTTGGAAACAGTTTTTGTCAAGAAAAATGGAATTTATCCATCAGTCGGGGGAAGAATAGCGATGTGCGTGTCATCCAGCGCACTGCAAACCTGTGACACTAGATTCACCAAGGAATTACGGTATCCAATTTCATTGGCCTCCGCTACATTTTACATTTACATTTTACATTTATGGCATTTGGCAGACGCCCTTATCCAGAGCGACTTACATTTTATGTCATTTATACAACTGAGCAGTTGAGGGTTAAGGGCCTTGCTCAAGGGCCCACAGTGGCAGCTTGGCAGTGCTGGGGTTTGAACTCTACAAAGCACAGCTGTATTATTATTATTATTATTAATATTATTATTATTATTATTATTAATATTATTATTATTATTATTATTATTATTATTAATAATAATAATAATAATAATAATAATAATAAACAATTTATGACCAGCCAGATTGGAGAGATAATGTGTCATGGCCCCCAGGGGTTATTCCTTCATGGACCACTAGAGGGCACCCCGTCCCCCGTGTAGAACTACTTCTGTTGTTTCCCCTTATTTCCTGGTTTAATCATACCCATGTTTGTTTCATTTTCCCTGATTGATTAGTGCTCTATTTAAATTCCTTGTGTTTTCTCCTCAGTTGCTGGAGCATTCAAGTCAGGTTATGGTTGTGTTTGGTTCCTTTGTAATTGTTGTTGCTTCTGTTTTTTCACAGGGTTTTGATTATTTAGTACATTTTTTTCCCTTAGGGTTTATTTTTCTAGTTTTCTTAGTTTCTGGATATGCCAGTTCCTAGTGTGTTTTCCTTGTGTTTCTTTCCTTGAACCTGTTTCCCTGAGCCTGTTTACTCGTGCCTGTTTCCCTGTGTCTGTCGATAAATAAAGAAGTTCTGCATCTGCATCCGCCTCTATGGACCCTCCTTCATGACATAATGTCTACAGCCGTGGCCAAAAGTTTTGAGAATGACACAAATATTAAGTTTCACAAAGTCTACTGCTTCAGTGTTTTTAGATCTTTTTGTCAGATGTTACTAACTGTTACTGAAGTATAATCACAAGCATTTCATAAGTGTCAATGGCTTTTATTGACAATTACATGAAGTTTATTCAAAGAGTCAATATTTGCAGTGTTGACCCTTCTTTTTCAAGACCTCTGCAATTCGCCCTGGCATGCTGTCAATCAACTTCTGGGCCACATCCTGACTGATGGCAGCCCATTCTTGCATAATCAATGCTTGGAGCTTGTCACAGTTTGTGGGTTTTTGTTTGTCCACCCGTCTCTTGAGGATTGACCACAAATTCTCAATGGGATTAAGGTCTGGGGAGTTTCCTGGCCATGGACCCAAAATGTCGATGTTTTGTTCCCCGAGCCACTTCGTTATCACTTTTGCCTTGTGGCAAGGTGTCCCATCATGCTGGAAAAGGCATTGTTCGTCACCAAACTGTTATTGGATGGTTGGGAGAAGTTGCTCTCTGAGGATGTTTTTGTTCCATTCTTTATTCATGGCTGTGTTCTTAGGCAAAATTGTGAGTGAGCCCACTCCCTTGGCTGAGAAGCAACCCCACACATGAGTGGTCTCAGGATGCTTTACTGTTGACATGACACAGGACTGATGGTAGCGCTCACCTTTTCTTCTCCGGACAAGCTTTTTTCCAGATGCCCCAAACAATCGGAAAGGGGATTCATCAGAGAAAATGACATTACCCCAGTCCTCAGCAGTCCAATTCCTGTACTTTTTGCAGAATAGCAGTCTGTCCCTGATGTTTTTCCTGGAGATAAGTGGCTTCTTTGCTGCCCTTCTTGACACCAGGCCATCCTCCAAAAGTCTTCACCTTACTGTGCATGCAGACGCACTCACACCTGCCTGTTGCCATTCCTGAGCAAGCTCTGCACTGGTGGTGCCCCGATCCCGCAGCTGAATCAACCTTAGGAGATGGTCCTGGCGCTTGCTGGACTTTCTTGGGTGCCCTGAAGCCTTCTTCACAACAGTTGAACCTCTCTCCTTGAAGGTCTTGATGATCCGATAAATGGTTGATTTAGGTGCAATCTTACTAGCAGCAATATCCTTGCCTGTGAATCCCTTTTTGTGCAAAGCAATGATGGCTGCATGTGTTTCCTTGCAGGTAACCATAGTTAACAGAGGAAGAACAATAATTTCAAGCACCACCCTCCTTTTAAGGCTTCCAGTCTGTTATTCTAACTCAATCAGCATGACAGAGTGATCTCCAGCCTTGTCCTCGTTAACACTCTCACCTGTGTTAATGAGAGAATCACCGACATGATGTCAGCTGGTCCTTTTGTGGAAGGGCTGAAATGCAGTGGACATGTTTTTTTGTGATTAAGTTCATTTTCATGGCAAAGAGGGACAAATAATTGCAATTCATCTGATCACTCTTCATAACATTCTGGAGTATATGCAAATTACCATCATAAAAACTGAAGCAGTAGACTTTGTGAAAATTAATATTTGTGTCATTCTCAAAACTTTTGGCTGTATTAAATCAGTAGACCATCTGACTGTTTCTTCTTGTTATGCTAAGCCACTTTACTTTTTATTCACTACTGAAACTTTAATTAATGGTTTCAAATATTACCCCTCATCTTATCAGCCAGGGGCGTAGTTTCTGGGAGGATGGGGGTAGGTAACCTCCAATAACACTGGTCTACAAGCAAAATGCTTCCAGAATAAAAGTACTGAAACTTTACCTAATATGGGTCATTAATAAAGAAAAATCGAGTCAAAAGTGCTAATTGGCTATAGTTTTTTACATACAGTATTGGGTCAAAATTTGAAATTCTGTGCAAATTAACAAGAGAATGGCTATTGATTGAAAAGAAATGTTTGCCTCTGAGTTATCAGTTCTACCTCAAAACACTGTCTGCACATTAGAATACATTCATCTTGACCAGAATTTTGACAGAACGTGCTCTGTTTGACATATTCACAGTTATCTGTGTCTTGGAAGTGGACAAAATGCATGCATGTAGATACATTTCATGAGCGGTGGCACACATTGATCTGTGTGTCTCAAGTCACATGTAGCAGCTTGAAAAATTGTGAGTGCCTAATATTTCTATGGAACTGTCTCATATTTTTGACCTCAGGAAGCAGAGATGCCTCGAAACTGTGTAAACAATGCAGAAAACTTCTGTTATATTTGTGGTGAGGTAACCTTTGCGTCACAAAAGTGCAGTATAACTGCAGTGGTAAAAAAGGCATACCACCTTTATTTTGGATGCAAAATAGGGGATCAGGACAAGAGTTTGGCCCCACATTATTGTTGTAACACATGTGCAACTTAGTTGTTTTATGTGATGTTTTAGCTCGTTTTCTGTGATGCATTTAGTCACTTTAAGTCATAAGACATTTCTTGTTTAATCTTTGACAGGTTAGGACCTGGAAATTGAACACTTTTCAGAATATAAGTATTCTTTCTAATTTAAGATTTATGATACTGTTATAAAAATATGCATAAACCTATGTACATTTGTAATAAAATTTTATCATTAAATATCTTGAAAACATTAGCCAACCAGCAAATTTATCATTTGTTTTTCAATTCATCTTATCAAAGTATATAGGATTTAGCAAATTTTATCTCTGAAGCAGGTAATTTCCAAAAATTTTAAACCACTGTAATCAGAACTAGCAATTACAACCGGGGGCATAGCTACAGTGGGACAAAAATTTTTTGATCCCCTGCTGATTTTGTACGTTTGCCCACTGACAAAGAAATTATTAGTCTATAATTTTAATGGTAGGTGTATTTTAACAGTGAGAGACAGAATAACAACAACAACAAAAAAAATCCAGAAAAACGCATTTCAAAAAAGTTATAAATAAATTTGCATTTTAATGAGGGAAATAAGTATCTGATCCCCTATCAGTCAGCAAGATTTCTGGCTCCCAGGTGTCTTTTACACAGGTAATGAGCTGAGATTAGGAGCACTCTCTTAAAGGGAGTGCTCCTAATCTCAGTTTGTTACCTGTAAAAAGACACCTGTCCACAGAAGCAATCAATCAGATTCCAAACTCTCCACCATGGCCAAGACCAAAGAGCTGTCCAAGGATGTCAGAGACAAGATTGTAGACCTGCACAAGGGAGGATCTTGTTAATGATCTCAAGGCAGCTGGGACCATAGTCACCAAGAAAACAATTGGTAACACACTGCGCCGTGAAGGACTGAAATCCTGCAGCCTGAAAGCCCGCAAGGTCCCCCTGCTCAAGAAAGCACATGTACAGGCCCATCTGAAGTTTGCCTGAATGATTCAGAGGAGAACTGGGTGAAAGTGTTGTGGTCAGGTGTGGTCAGATCTCTTTGGCATCAACTCAACTCGCCATGTTTGGAGGAGGAGGAATGCTGCCTATGACCCCAGGTCATAACACCATCCCCACCGTCAAACATGGAGGTGGGAACATTATGCTTTGGGGTGTTTTTCTGCTAAGGGGACAGGACAACTGCACCGCATCAAAGGGACGATGGACGGGGCCATGTACCGTCAAATCTTGGGTGAGAACCTCCTTCCCTCAGCCAGGGCATTGAAAATGACCTTAATGACTTGGAGAGGATCTGCAAAGAGGAGTGGGACAAAATCCCTCCTGAGATGTGTGCAAACCTGGTGGCCAACTACAAGAAATATCTGACCTCTATGATTGCCAACAAGGGTTTTGCCACCAAGTACTAAGTCGAAGGGGTCAAATACTTATTTCCCTCATTAAAATGCAAATCAATTTATAACTTTTTTGAAATGCGTTTTTCTGGATTTTTTTGTTGTTATTCTGTCTCTCGCTGTTAAAATACACCTACCATTAAAATTATAGACTGATCATTTCTTTATCAGTGGGCAAACGTACAAAATCAGCAGGGGATCAAATACTTTTTTCCCCCACTGTACGTGGTGGCCGTGGGTGGCCAGTGCCACCCCTGATTGAAGCTTGGCCACCCCTGTTGTGCGAAGCACTTTGACAACACTGAAAGGTGACTTTTTTTTAAGTCTTATTATGCTGACAGTCTGCGCTATTAGGTAGCCCCATAGATTTTTTCTTTAGCCCCAAATAGTTCTCCACTTGGAGCAGTTTGTCACTAGCGCATTGCAAACCTGGCCTCCGCTACATTCAGCAGGCGTTTTATTGTCTCAATACTCTCTCCATTTTACAAAGATTTCAGGAAATGCGGGACGCAAAAGGTAGATTTATTTTGCGGTACAACAAAACTTATGTGACAATTTTTTTTTTTTTTTTTTTAATATGATGAAAGGTGAAAGGCCAATTGGATCGCAAACTTTTTTTTTTTTTTTTTTTTAACGCACTTTCACTTTGTCGATAACAGAAACGTGCAAAAAGTGGATGGAAACTTGGCTACAGTCAGATAGTGTAAGGGGGGAAATGGATATACGCAGTAAAGTAAAGGGGTTGAGACTGAAACACTAACACCAAAACAAGGTGTGTAAATGTCTGAGTTCCAAGTTACAGTATGTGAAGATGATATGAACAGAGCATAAGGACAGCTAACCTACTTTACATGGCACTGTAACAGTTAAACCCCATACAGTGATAGCTTGTGCCTCCCCTTGGCTAGCGACACCGAACTTGTCTTTGAATGTTTTTATATTTTATCAGACTGGCTGTCTTGATAACACCCGGGGTAAGTTTTTTTGTCCAATATTCATTTCTTAAAAGCACTTAGCCCTCACACACAATAAAAAACATGCATGCAAAACAATATATTTAGAAGTACGTTTTTAAAATTTTATTTAGTTTTTTTAAATTAATTTTTTAAATTTTTTTTATTTTATGGAGAAGAATCTGGGCTCAGCCCTGGATGATTAACAGACCAGCTAACGCCCCTGCTAAAAAACAGTCGTATATTTACCTAGATTTTACTGCCTTTTCGTGTAAGTTTGTTAAAGTTGAGGTGCTGCGATGTTTCATCATGAGAAACAAATGTTAGCTTCCCATTAATCGCATAATTTAGCTAATTTTAGCTAATTACTGCAACTGCTATCTAGCTTTTTTTTATTATTATTATTATTATTTGTGTTACCACATAAACCTTACCACATACGTTATGAATCTGCCACTGTTTTTTTTTTTTTTTATTTATTTATTTATTTTTTCTGTAAGTAGCTATTCAATTTAATAATAACAGTGTTTCTTGATAGGTGTGTTTGTCTGAACTGTAGAGAGCATGAAAAGGAAAGCAGGGGAAGAAAGGAAGATGCGTTTCTTTTCTTTCTTTCTTTCTTTCTTTTTCTTTTTACATTAGGGCCTTTCACACTTGAAATAGTTAACCCACTCAGGGTTGACCCACATTCTAAACCACTGTTTCACGTTTCACACTGTTCATACTTTACCCCGTGGTTAACAGTTAATCCTGGGTATTCATATTCTGACGTTCCACACTGTACATTCCTTCTTCTTTTCCTTTCGGCTGTTCCCTTCAGGAGTCGCCACAGCGAATCATCTGCCTCCATCTAGCCCTATCCCCTGCATCCTCTTCTCTCAGACTGACTACCTTCATGTCCTCCTTCACTACATCCATAAACCTCCTCTTTGGTCTTCCTCTCGGCCTCCTGCCTGGCAGCTCTAACCTCAGCATCCTTTTACCGATATATTCACTCTCCCTCCTCTGAACATGTCCAAACCATCTCAACCTGGCCTCTCTAACTTTGTCTCCAAAACATCTCACATGTGCTGTCCCTCTGATGTACTCATTCCTGATCCTATCCATCCTCGTCACTCCCAAAGAGAACCTCAACATCTTCAGCTCTGCTACCTCTAACTCTTCCTCCTGTCTTTTCCTCAGTGCAACTGTCTCCAAACCATACAACATCGCTGGTCTCACTACTGTCCTGTACACCTTTCCTTTCATTCTTGCTGGTACTCTTTTATCACACAACAGACCTGACACTTTTCTCCACCCATTCCAACCTGCCTGCACACGCTCTCATTCACACACGTATTCTATCTTGCTGCGACTAACCTTCATTCCTCTTCTCTCCAGAGCAAACCTCCACCTCTCTAGAGTTTCCTTCACCTGCTCCCTGCTCTCACTACAGATCACAATGTTATTCGCAAACATCATAGTCCATGGAGATTCCTGTCTGACCTCATCTGTCAGCCTGTCCATCACCACCGCAAACAAGAAGGGGCTCAGAGCCGATCCTTGATGCAGTCCCACCTTCACCGTGAACTCCTCTGTCACACCTACCGCACACCTTACCATTGTCCTACTGCTCTCATACATATCCTGCACCACTCTAACATACTTCTCTGCCACTCCAGACCTCCTCATACAATACCACAGCTCCTCTCTTGGCACCCTGTCATACGCTTTCTCTAAATCTACAAAGACACAATGCAGCTCTTTCTGACCCTCTCTGTACTTCTCCATCAACATTCTCAAAGCAAATATTGCATCTGTAGTGCTCTTTCTTGGCATGAAACCATACTGCTGCTCACAAATGCTCACTTCTCCCCTTAGCCTTGCTTCCACCACTCTTTCCCACAACTTCATTGTATGGCTCATCAGCTTAATACCTCTGTAGATTCCACAACTCTGCACATCTCCCTTGTTCTTAAAAATCGGCACCAAAACACCTCTCCTCCATTCCTCAGGCATCCTCTCACTCTCTAAGACCTCGTTGAACAACCTAGTTAAAAACTCTACTGCCATCTCTCCTAGACACTTCCATACCTCCACTGGTATGTCATCAGGACTAACCGCCTTTCCTCTCTGCATCCTCTTCAAAGCTCTCCTAACTTCACCCTTGCTAATCCTTTCTACTTCCTGCTCAACAATATTTGCCTCTAATTCTCTTCTCTCTCTGTCATTTTCCTCATTCATCAGTTCCTCAAAGTACTCCTTCCATCTTTCCCTCACCCTCCTGTCACCTGTCAACACATTTCCATCTCTATCTTTAATCACTCTAACCTGCTACACATCCTTACCATCTCTATCCCTCTGCCTCGCCAACCGATACAAATCCCTCTCACCTTCCTTACTATCTAACCTTGCATACATGTCCTCATAAGCTTTCTGTTTGGCCTTTGCCACCTCTATCTTAACCTCACGCTGCATCTCCCTATATTCCTGTCTACTTTACTCCGTCCTCTCACTGTCCCACTTCTTCCTAGCTAACCTCTTCTTCTGGATACTCTCCTGAACTTCCTCATTCCACCACCAAGTCTCCTTGTCTTCTTTCCTCCTTCCAGATGACACACCTAGCACCTTCCTACCTGTCTCCCTGATCACTTTGGCTGTAGTAGTCCAGTCATCTGGAAGCACCTCCTGACCACCTAAAGCCTGTCTCAACTCCTCCCTGAAAACCGCACAGCACTCTTCCTTTTCCAACTTCCACCACTTTGTCTTCTGCTCTGCCTTTGCTCTCTTCATCTGCCTCACCACCAGAGTCATCTTACGCACCACCATCCTATGCTGTCTAGCTACACTCTCTCCTACCACTACTTTGCAATCGTTAATTTCCATCAGATTACAGTGTCTACATAAGATATAGTCCACCTGTGTGCTCCTGCCACCACTCTTATATGTCACCCTGTGTTCCTGCCTCTTCTGAAAGTACGTGTTCACCACAGCCATCTCTATACTTTTAGCAAAGTCTACCAACCTCTGTCCTTCTGGGTTCCTTACCTGAAGACCACACTGTACATTCCTAAACCCTTTTAATTTGCATATTTGCGGTGTCAACAACCGTGATTGGATAAATATAGCGCGCAGCCGCTTTAAATAACGGCCGGTCTCGCTCTTTTGCGTCAGTGATTCTAAAAAACGCACAAAGGCACAAAAATAAATAAATAAATAAATAAATGGCTGTGTAACAATTCCCTTTTGGTTCGGAGGGAAACGAGAGGCAGGCTTGTGACAACTTAAAAGGGGCTCTTTGTTTTACTTAACCTTTTTACTTACACCTTTTATTTTACTGCGCATATATATATATATATATACAGGTGCATCTCAATAAATTAGAATGTCATGGAAAAGTTCATTTATTTCAGTAATTCAACTCAAATTGTGAAACTTGTGTATTAAATAAATTCAATGCCACAGACTGAAGTAGTTTAAGTCTTTGGTTATTTTAATTGTGATGATTTTGGCTCACATTTAACAAAAACCCACCAATTCACTATCTCAACAAATTAGAATACTTCATAAGACTAATAAAAAAAACATTTTTAGTGAATTGTTGGCCTTCTGGAAAGTATGTTCATTTACTGTACATGTACTCAATACTTGGTAGGGGCTCCTTTTGCTTTAATTGCTGCCTCAATTCGGCATGGCATGGAGGTGATCAGTTTGTGGCACTGCTGAGGTGGTATGGAAGCCCAGGTTTCTTTGACAGTGGCCTTCAGCTCATCTGCATTTTTTGGTCTCTTGTTTCTCATTTTCCTTTTGACAATACCCCATAGATTCTCTATGGGGTTCAGGTGTGGTGAGTTTGCTGGCCAGTCAAGCACACCAACACCATGGTCATTTAACCAACTTTTGGTGCTTTTGGCAGAGTGGGCAGGTGCCAAATCCTGCTGGAAAATGAAATCAGTATCTTCAAAATGCTGGTCAGCTGAAGGAAGCATGAAATACTCCAAAATTTCTTGGTAAATGGGTGCAGTGACTTTGGTTTTCAAAAAACACAATGGACCAACACCAGCAGATGACATTGCACCCCAAATCATCACAGACTGTGGAAACTTAACACTGGACTTCAAGCAACTTGGGCTATGAGCTTCTCTACCCTTCCTCCAGACTCTAGGACCTTGGTTTCCAAATGAAATACAAAACTTGCTCCCATCTGAAAAGAGGATATTGGACCACTGGTCAACAGTCCAGTTCTTCTTCTCGTTTGCCCAGGTAAGACGCCTCTGACATTGTCTGTGGTTCAGGAATGGCTTAACAAGAGGAATACGACAACTGTAGCCAAATTCCTTGACACGTCTGTGTGTGGTGGCTCTTGATGCCTTGACCCCAGCCTCAGTCCATTCTTTGTGAAGTTCACTCAAATTCTTGAATCGATTTTGCTTGACAATCCTCATAAGGCTGCGGTTCTCTCGGTCGGTTGTGCATCTTTTTCTTCCACAATTTTTCCTTCCACTCAACTTTCTGTTAACATGCTTGGATACAGCACTCTGTGAACAGCCAGCTTCTTTGGCAATGAATGTTTGTGGCTTACCTAGTGAACCAAACTGAGAGACCATTTTGAAGGCTCAGGAAACCTTTGCAGGTGTTTTGAGTTGATTAGCTGATTGGCATGTCACCATATTCTAATTTGTTGAGATAGTGAATTGGTGGGTTTTTGTTAAATGTGAGCCAAAATCATCACAATTAAAAGAACCAAAGACTTAAACTACTTCAGTCTGTGGCATTTAATTTATTTAATACACGAGTTTCACAATTTGAGTTGAATTACTGAAATAAACGAACTTTTCCACGACATTCTAATTTATTTAGATGCACCTGTATATATATATATATATATATATATATATATATATATATATATATATATATATATATATATATATATATATATATATATATATATATATATATATAAAATCGCTGAAAAGTTAAGTAAAACAAAGAGCCCCTTTTGAGTTGTCACAAGCCTGCCTCTCGTTTCCCTCCGAACCAAAAGGGAATATATATATATATATATATATATATATATATATATATATATATATATATATATATATAGTTTTTTGGATGTCTGTGGACGTGCAAGACAGGTGCAGGAAATCAATATATGAACTGTCACTTCAATTCAAAAGTTGTCAGTGTCAGTTGTAGTGTGTGGTTGCAAACTTTTACTGCAGTTCTGCATGTTTGTCAAAGTGGTGATGCAGTTTTTTTGTCTTCAATTTCACAGGTGTTTTATGTAGCATTAAAGATTTATGACTTTTTTTTCTCCTTTTCCTGTATCTTTAACTCCAGGGATAACTGTTTAGTGTTTGATGCTGAATGGCAACAATGATGAACACCAGCAGTGATCATTTGGAAATCATAACACCCGGGTGAAAACATATTACATTCCAAAATTTAAAGGCAGTCAAGGACTCTCAAAAATATGGGAAAATTTATTTTTCATTTCTTTTACAACCCCAATTCCCCATACGTTATTCACAATAGAACACAGAAAACATATCAAATGTTTAAACTGAGGAAATGTACCATTTTAAGGAAAAAATAAGGTAATTTTTAATTTGATGGCCGCAACACATCTCAAAAAATTTGGGACGGGGCAACAAAAGGCTCGAAAAGTGAGTGTTACTAAAAGAAACAACTGGAGGAACATTTAGCAACTAATTAGGTTAATTGGCAACAGGTCTGTAACATGATTGGGTATAAAAAGAGTATAGAGAGGCAGAGTCTTTTAGAAGTAAAGATGTGATGGAATCTGGATGGAAGCATATGTTGCTCTAAAAGCTGTGTATACCTTTCAGCATTGATGGTGCTTTTCCAGATGTGCAAGCTGCCCATTCCATAGGCACTAATGCACCCCCATACCATCAGAGATGCAGGCTTTTGAACTGAGCACTGATAACAAGCCGGATGGTCCCTCTCTTTAGTCCAGAGGACGTGGTGGTCATGGTTTCCAAAAAGAATTTAAAATGTTGATTTGTCTGACCACAGAACAGTTTTCCTCTTTGCCTCAGTCCATTTTAAATGAGTTTTGGCCCAGAGAAGATGGCAGCATTTCTGGATCATGTTCACGTATGGCTTCTGGTTTCCATTACAGAATCATGCCTGTTTTTAATGCAGTGACACCGAAGATCACGGGCATGCAATATTGATTTTCACCCTTGTCCCTTGCGCACAGAGATTTCTCCAGATTATTGGAATCTTTTGATGATATTATGTACTGTACATGATGAGATATAGATTGGAGAAGCTCTGCCCATCTTTACTTCTGAGAGACTCTGCCTCTCTAAGATACTCTTTTTATACCCAATCATGTTACTGACCTGTTGCCAATTAACCTCCAGCTGTTTCTTTGTAGTAACACTTACTTTTCCAGTCTTTTGTTGCACCGTCCCAAGTTTTTTGAGACGTGTTGCAGCCATCAAATTCAAAATTACCTTATTTTTTTCTTAAAATGGTACATTTCCTCAGTTTGAACATTTGATATGTTTTCTATGTTCTATTGTGAATAACATATGGGTTTATGAGATTTGCAAATCATTGCATTCTGTTTTTATTTACATTTCACACAGCGTCCCAACTTTTTTGGAATTGGGGTTGTATAATGGAGGCTAACACTTTATTTGAAGGGACCTACATATCACATTTATAAGTGATGCACAAACCTTTATTAAATCAATCACATTCACATTTATAACACTGTTATGAAGCACCGTGTATACCTTGCACAGCTCTCTGTTCTCTTCCTCAAGAAAAGCCACAGAAAATTTCTAATGTCACCTCACGTTTTCGATTAAGCCTTTTGTAAATTCTTTAGCATTGCCTTATAAAAGATTTGTGCATAGTTAATGAATGTGTTATAAATGCTCCATTGATATAAAGCTCCCTATTAAAATAAAGTGTTGCCCAAAAACAGTGTACATGCTTCCTGTATTTATCTGCTTCATGAATTTGTTCGACTTATACCAAAGTGATGGAATTTACTGAAAGGGATGTGGTAGAAAGATTATATGTGCTGCTGAGATATTCCTCTACTCTATTATTGCTCTATGCTAAACATTTGTTATTTATTGGCTTTCAATCTTATTTTAAAGGCTTTAAATGAACAAACTGAAGTGTAAGGTTGTTTTTGGCACAGCTAAATGTTAGCTATTGTTCCTCCAAATAACTTGTTAACAATCTAGATAACAACCAAATATAAAAAAATGTTGAGTCCAGAAGGTACATCAATATTTATGCGTGGCAATATCAGGTTGCACAGCTGCTTTAGTCTCCTGGGCTCTTCGTTTAGATCATGAAAATGCCCTGCGAGTTTTACAACAGGGTACAGACCACTGCATTTAAACAAAAGCACTCACCTTTAAAAACAACAACAACCAGGAATCAGGGATAGAAAATGACACATCTAACAGAAATCTGGTACATTGCCAATACATTGCTTCATAAATTGTCATAGTTGTAATGATCACATTAATCACTGCAAATTTGGTTTATCAATATGGCTTCCACCCTCAATAATCGTCAGCTTGTTTGTCACTTTTGGTTATAAAGACGGTTACACAATTTCATGTAGCCACCAAATACTAAATCAAGGTTGTGAAACTGTAACATGTGCATGGGATATAATCTATTTTATCACTTTTTAATTTCTCATTTTGAGTTGTGAAATGAATAAAACAATGAATAAAACAAAAATTCTATGTGCTCTCCTTAAAAAAAAAAATAATAGTGCCATATGTCAATATTTAATAATGTCCTCAAATGGCATTAAAATATATTTTTTAATATTAATAATTTTTTAGTGTATTTACAAGCCAGAACATCAATTTCAGCACGATATACAAAACACAGCTTGTTTTACTGAAACTCCACTCTGTGTGCCTAACTCTCACACAACATCTGAACAGTCTGTAGTTGCTTAAGTCTGTAGTTATGTCTGAGGTCTGAATATTGATGAGCAATTTTCTTCTGCTGCACACTAACTCAGCTTTTCGTGTGCTGAAACTCCCCTGCTATAACTCTCTCCTTACTGTTTTCAGCATCACACCAACATACGATTACTCTGATATTCCTGAACCATGTGATTACGGCACCCAAGCAAGCCGTTTTCTCCCAGTGCTCTACTCGCTGTTCTTCGTGGTGGGCTTCCTGGGCAACATGCTGGTGCTGTGGGTGATCCTGAGAGGTGCTCAGATGAAAAGCATGGCTGATGTGTCTCTCCTGAATCTGGTCATCGCTGACCTTCTACTAATCTTCTCTCTCCCCTTCCTGGCTCACTATGCCAGGGATACCTGGTATTTTGGCAGAGCCATGTGCATTCTGGTCCTCAGCGTGTACTACGTTGGATATTATGCCGGCATTTTCTTTATTGTGTTGATGAGCATCGACAGATACTTGGCTATTGTCCATTCTGTGTTTGCCTTGAGAATCTGTACAAAGGCTTATTGTATTTTAGCTAGTGTGATAATCTGGATTATATCTTTTGCTGCATCATTTCCTGACCTGCTGTATCTTGGAGTCCAAGAGAATGAGAGTGAAGTAATTTGCAGTGCTTATCCAAAAAATCAAGGAAGTCACAATGACGTGAAAAGTGCAGCTATCTTTAAAATGAATGTTTTGGGCCTGCGAATTCCACTGAGTATCATGGGATTTTGCTGCTCGATGGTGCTAAGGAGGCTTCAGACCCTTCGCACATACAAGAAGCTCTCCATTCGTCTTGTTGCTATGGTCATGGTGGTCTTCTTCTGCTGTTGGATACCATACAACTTTGCAGCATTCCTCAAAGCACTGCAGATGAGACACATCCTGCCTCCAGAGTGTGAGCTCAGCAAAAGGATCCAGCTGATGCTGCAAGTCACTGAAGCTATAGCGTATTCGCACAGCTGCCTCAATCCATTTCTCTACGTGTTTGTGGGTGAAAAATTCAGGGGGCACCTTGCAAAGCTCCTCCTCCAGACACCATGTGTCCAAGTGCAGTGTATGAAGCGCTGCCTGACTCGGGCCACAACCTCAGTGTATTCAGACACCACAAGTGTGGACGAATGCTCAGTTGGCGTCTGAATGGAGGAACATGAAGTCTTTTTTTATATGTATAAATTACTTCCATTTTATACTATATGTACTACTGGAAAATACATAACTTGTATTTGCATGTGTTATATATCCCTGCTTTTAGGTAAAGATTACCATAACATGCTCTTTTTTAATGTTCTGTACACATGTCGTATTGTTACCTTTTGTACCTTTAATGTGTATCTTTCACCTGGAAATGCGTACATAGTGTACCTTTAAAAAAAGATTTATAGTACATAATTGGACTGTAGTAAGCCTGGATTATGCTTGCTTTTAACTACGCATACTCATATGCATATAGCTGACACATCATTTATGAGCCATTCCACCAAATGGGTGCCATTTCTGTTTCATTTATATGAAAATAAATTTTATTAATAAGCAAAGTGTCCTGCACATAAATAGCTGAATAAATAGAATTTGTTGCCTGTCCCCACTCTCTAACACTACACTTTACCATGAAATGTAATCATTAAAATCCTTCAGAAATCTTTTTTTTTGCATTGTTGTGTGACTCCATATCCCATCTATCCTTTAAATAATTTTTGTCATAAGAAATCCATAATATTTTAGTTAAAATACACATTTTAGTCATGTCCCCAGGTTTTCACTCAGTCCTGTTACCCTAACACATTTCCCCCTCTGAAAAATTTGGAACATTTTACAAGTAACATGTTCAACAGAAAGTTGTATCATCTGGATCTTCTGAGGGCCATGGGAAGACCAAAAGTAAGTTCAATCATTTTCTTTTCTGTATATTTTATGTTATTGTAACTAGGACTGAGAAGGTCAATCTCAACGTACAGTCCTGTTACCTAAATTATTTCTTAGATGTTGTTTGTTTATTTTAAAAAATAAATTATTTTGGTAAAATCACTAGAATGTGCTCAGTGTCTTAATACCAGGGTTATTATAGTTTTAAAAAATATTGCTAGTTTGGGTTTCAATTTCAGTTTCGTTTCAGTTAGTTTGAATGGTGCACATCAGCTTTGTTATATCTGCAGTGTCATTACATAATTTTCCCTCTGCTTACCTATTTTTCCATCTGTCTACCCATCCATCCATCTACAGTGACCTCCACTAATATTAGCTGTGATGCTTGGAGAGTTTTTGGCCACTCGAACCATTCTCTTCACAGTGCGTTGAGACAATATAGACACACATCCAATTCCAGGTTGATTCATAACATTTCCAGTTCACTAGAACTTCTTAATTATTGCCTTGATGGTGGAAATGGGCATTTTCAATGCTTGTGCTATTTTCTTATAGCCACTTCCCATTTTTTGAAGCTCAACAACCTTTTGACGCACATCACAGCTATATTCCTTGGTCTTACGCATTGTTATGAATGACTAAGGGAATTTGGCCTATGTGTTACCTCATATTTATACCCCTGTGAAACAGGGAACAATTTCCTGTTCCTAGTCACCCAGGTGTATTAAAAAAAATGAAAATGTCAATGGGAATGTACTTAAAATATATTTTTCTCATACGAATTAATAGGGGTGCCAATAATTCTTGCACCAAAGGTGCCAATATTAGTGGAGGGCATTTTATATAGTGATCTTTTAGTCACTTATTCAATTTTAGTCACTTAGTCAATTATTTGAACATGTAACCAACCATTACTTTAAAATAAAGACTTTATTGAGGGGAAAACAAAGGAATTAGTTGACATGATTTTTAAATGGCACATGAGTTTTGGTAACAGGACTGAGAAAAATGCAGCCATCTTCCACTTAGAAACCTTGTAAAAAATGAAATAAAATCCTTAGTCCACATGTTCCTTAGTTTTCATCTTCATGGAATTCTGCAAATGGCCTGAGAATGAAAATAGAAAGGTTTATATATATTTTTTACAGGTGCATCTCAATAAATTAGAATGTCGTGGAAAAGTTCATTTATTTCAGTAATTCAACTCAAATTGTGAAACTCGTGTATTAAATAAATTCAGTGCACACAGACTGAAGTAGTTTAAGTCTTTGGTTCTTTTAATTGTGATGATTTTGGCTCACATTTAACAAAAACCCACCAATTCACTATCTCAACAACTTAGAATACTTCATAAGACCAATAAAAAAAAACATTTTTAGTGAATTGTTGGCCTTCTGGAAAGTATGTTCATTTACTGTACATGTACTCAATACTTGGTAGGGGCTCCTTTTGCTTTAATTACTGCCTCAATTTGGCGTGGCATGGAGGTGATCAGTTTGTGGCACTGCTGAGGTGGTATGGAAGCCCAGGTTTCTTTGACAGTGGCCTTCAGCTCATCTGCATTTTTTGTTCTCTTGTTTCTCATTTTCCTTTTGACAATACCCCATAGATTCTCTATGGGGTTCAGGTGCGGTGAGTTTGCTGGCCAGTCAAGCACACTAACATGGTCATTTAACCAACTTTTGATGCTTTTGGCAGTGTGGGCAGGTGCCAAATCCTGCTGGGAAATGAAATCAGCATCTTCAAAAAGCTGGTTAGCAGAAGGAAGCATGAAGTGCTCCAAAATTTCTTGGTAAACGGGTGCAGTGACTTTGGTTTTCAAAAAACATAATGGACCAACACCAGCAGATGACATTGCACCCCAAATCATCACAGACTGTGGAAATTTAACACTGGATTTCAAGCAACCTGGGCTATGAGCTTCTCCACCCTTCCTCCAGACTCTAGGACCTTGGTTTCCAAATGAAATACAAAACTTGCTCTCATCTGAAAAGAGGACTTTGGACCACTGGGCAACAGTCCAGTTCTTCTTCTCCTTAGCCCAGGTAAGATGCCTCTGATGTTGTCTGTGGTTCAGGAGTGGCTTAACAAGAGGAATACGACAGCTGTAGCCAAATTCCTTGACACGTCTGTGTGTGGTGGCTCTTGATGCCTTGACCCCAGCTTCAGTCCATTCCTTGTGAAGTTCACTCAAATTCTTGAATCGATTTTGCTTGACAACCCTCATAAGGCTGCGGTTCTCTCGGTTGGTTGTGCATCTTTTTCTTCCACACTTTTTCCTTCCACTCAACTTTCTGTTAACATGCTTGGATACAGCACTCTGTGAACAGCCAGCTTCTTTGGCAATGAATGTTTGTGGCTTACCTAGTGAACCAAACTGAGAGACCATTTTGAAGGCTCAGGAAACTTTTGCAGGTGTTTTGAGTTGATTAGCTGATTGGCATGTCACCATATTCTAATTTGTTGAGATAGTGAATTGGTGGGTTTTTGTTAAATGTGAGCCAAAATCATCACAATTAAAAGAACCAAAGACTTAAACTACTTCAGTCTGTGTGCATTGAATTTATTTAATACACAAGTTTCACAATTTGAGTTGAATTACTGAAATAAATGAACTTTTCTACGACATTCTAATTTATTGAGATGCACCTGTATGTGGACCCCTGACAATCATACCCATATGACGTTCTTTCCCAAACTGTTGCCACAAAGTTGGAAGCACACACTTGTCTAGAATGTCTTTGTACACTGTACCATTATTAATATCCCTTCACTGGAACTAAGAGGCTCAAACCTGTTCCAGCATGACAATGCCGTTGTACAAAGAGTGAGGTCCATGAAGAACTGAACACCTTTGGGATGAACCGGAATGCCGAATGCACACCAGGCCTACTAGAATGTACTACACCAGTCATAGTCAAATGGCAGAATGTAGAATTTGTAAGGTAAAAATATCATATGGAGCAGGGTCTACTGACAACCTTTACAGCCATATTAGAATTGTACATCCAACAGTGCAGTGTGTGTGTGGTTTGTTTTGAATGATTTGAGTTTTCGATAGTTCAATATAAATAAAATGTTCAATATAGGTGTAATAGTGTTTGATGTTTTTTTTACATTATTTAAGGTTTGTATGCCAAACATAATGTAAAATTATATAAAATTATAAGGCTCACAGTGACATTTTGTTTTGCATACAGATTACTATGCAACCACTTTTGCTCAGATATGTTGTCACAAATGTGCAGTTTAATTAATTTTTGTAAAAAGTGAAACCATTTGTTAAATACTTTTTGTTTTACTAATTTCTTACATTTTCTTGATGCAGCATGACAAATAGTAATAGCCTACTGATTACAAGTACAGCCTGAACAATGCACATTTTCACAGTCGAAATAAAGAAGTTGTTTGTAGTTCATTAAAATGTGTCTGAATGGCCTCATTTAATATATTTAATAATAGTCCTGAAAACATCTGATCCCAAATCATAGTATGGACAAGCATGTTTGTTACTGTGTTATACTAGCGCACCAATAAATTATACCAATATCTATCCGGACCTTATCCACTTAGGAAATTTGTGCAACTGGACCTTCTCAAATTGTTTTCAAATACCCCTGCTATAGAATGTCTTCTGCAGCCACACAGCTATTGGAGGTGATGGACTAACACTCTTAAATGTCGTAACACTTCCGTTCTTCTCAGAACTCCTACCCGGCACTGCTAGAGAATGGTAGAAAAAAACTGCAGTGCATTTTGTAGGTTCGTGTGTCGCATGGAAATGAATGGAACACATTCTGTGAAGCGCTTGTGAAATCTCATATTCACACAACTAGTGTTGTCACGATACTGGAATTTCTTACGTCGATACAATACCTTGAAAAATATCGATATTTGATATTCTAATTGCCACAACATTAAGGGCATAAAATTGTAGATTTTTATTAAAAAATAAATATAACAAGGCTATAACAGCAGAAGAAGATCACCATGACCACAGCAACAAGACGAATGGCCAGTTTCTTGGATGTACAAAGGGTCTGATCCCTCCAGAGCACCATCGAATAAGAAAATCCCACAATACTCAGTGGAATTAGCAGACTATGAAACATTCATTCATGGATAAGCAATACAAATAATTTTGTCCTCATAGGTTTCAAATCCAAGATACAGCAGCTCAGGAAATGATGCTGCAATAGCTATAATCCAGACGCTAGCTAAAATCCTATAAGCCTTTGTTCGGATTCTCAGCGCAAACACAGCATGGACAATTATCAACTATCTGTCGATGCAGATCAATACAATAAAGACAATGCCAATGTGAAATCCAATGTAGTACACGATGAGGACCAGAGTGCATATGGTTCTGCCAACAACCCAGGTATCCCTGGCGTAGTGAGCCAGGAAGGGGAGAGAGAAGATTAGTAGAAGGTCAGCGATGGCCAGGTTGACGAAAGACACATCGGTCATGCTTTTCATCTGAGCACCTCTCAGGATCACCCACAGCTCCAGCATGTTGCCCAGGAAGCCCACCACAACGAACAGCGAGCAGAGAACTGGGAGAAAACGGCTTGGGTGCCGTAATCACGCGGTTCAACAAAATTAAAATCGGAGTAATCATACACAGGGGCGGACTTAGCAGTAGACAGAGGTATCTCGATAGGGGTCGCCACAGGGGCTCATTGGACCCCACATTTGATTTGGCACAGGTTTTACGCCGGATGCCCTTCCTGACGCAACCCTCCGGGCTTGGGAGTGAGTGCAACCCAGTGGCTGGGTTGGTTTCCCTGCCCGGAAATCAAACCTGGGCCACGGTGGTGAGAGCACGGGATCCTTAGCCGCTGGACCACCAGGGACCAGAGAAAGGAAGCTCAAGAACAATTGAGGTAAATGTGTGGAATTGAATAGGGCCCCATTCCTATATTTTGCCTAGGACCCCCTAATCACTAAATCTGCCCCTGATTTCTACAATACATTACATTTATTTTCATATGAAATTGTCAGAGGTTTTTGGGACGTTTTGAGAATGATGAGATAGTGGTGTGGGAAATTGTGTGTGATTTTTAGTGCGCTTCATGGCGCCATCTACAGGTGCGAGCTTGTAAGACATGGACCTTTTAAGGTGGACGAGACAGACCCTGAAAATCCAAACTTCAGCCCAGAGGCAAACCTGGATTATGTGTGACAGATTTCTGACAGATTTATGTTGTTATGTCTTCATACCCAGAAATATTGTTGTGACCCTTTACTTCCGTGGAGGAATCGCAGTAGACGCGCGTATCAAAGACTTCATTTCTTTATTGAAAACAATCCTAAGAGCGTAGAAAAACGAATAAAGAAAGGGGCTACCTTAAAGTTGCTGAACACGGTCTCAAAACTGTCCATTCCCCCTGTGAAATATGAACATTTTAACAAAAATATTTAATATGATCCTACAGATATAATTATACAATGTACATTTAAAAGTAGTGAAAACATATCTAACAGAACATAGTTTTTTTTTTTTTTTTTTTTACAGCTTCATGGTGTGTTTTACAAATAGGAAATCAAACCTCTGTGAGGAAACAAAATTTCCATCTTCAACTATTAACCACGTTTTTTTTTCTTCCATGTGAGGGCTAATTGCTTAAAAAATTTGAAAATTGGACAGAAAAGTAGGATTTATCAAAACTTGCCTCGGATGTTATCACTGTTTGTGGGACTACCAGACCAATAAAAAAAAAATATATATATATATATATATATATATATATATATATATATATATATATATATATATATATTTTTTTTTTTTTTTTTTTTTTACACCAAACTAGGCTAGTTTGGTGTTGCTAGCCAACGGGAGGCACAACTAAGCTATCACTGTATGGGTTTAGCTGCTACAGTGATATGCAAAGTAGGTTAGCTGACCTTATGCTCTGCTCTTATCATGTTCATATAACTTGGAATAGACATTTACACACCATGTTTTCCAGCTCAGCATGGGACGATATTAGGTGTGTTATGAAACACAAAGGGGAGCTGGATGCATGCGCTGGGGAAAAGTCACTTTAATAGGAATAACCAAAATTATAGGAACATATACAAAACGGGGAAAAGGCAACATAAAGACAGGGTCAGAGATAGTCACAAAATAATCCACAAAATATGCAAGGCAATAATCCAAAGAACAGAAAATAATCCAAACACTAGTGAGGCATAAATCCACAACGAACAGGAAGTAATCCAAACAATATCAAGGCATAAATCCACAAAGAAAACAAAGCACAAACATAGAACGAGGCGATGGTCTATGAACAATGATCTAAGAGCTATGGTCTATGGTCTATAAGCGAGAGAACACGCGTAGAGTGCAAGCACACAGCACATGCATAAACTTACTCTAATACTCTGTGTCTAGGCGGAAACAGGAAAAGGTTTAAATACACAGAATAAACAAGGACTAACACAAGGCAGCTGAAACTAATAATGAGACAATAAACGGAAAACCAATGAACACGAGGAGGCGGAGACATGACGTAAACCCAAAAAACAAAGAACCAGTGAACATAAGGAGGCGGAGACATGACGTGAACCAAAACAGAAGCACATGGTGATGTAAACAAAGCGAGAGTCTATGAGCGATTCAGTGGAGTCCAGCAGAGTTTGTGAATGGAGCTACTACGGAGAGTAGCGTGAAGCGTGGAATGCGTACGTGTTTGCGCAGCGAACGACTCTGGGAGTCAGCGAGCAACTTTTCGTGCGAGGGGCTCTCTAACATAGTGTTTCAGTTTCAACCCCTTTACTGGTAGAAAAAAAAAAGAAATAAAAATAAATATATATATATATATATATATATATATATATATATATATATATATATATATATATATATATATATACAGGTGCATCTCAATAAATTAGAATGTCGTGGAAAAGTTCATTTATTTCAGTAATTCAACTCAAATTGTGAAACTCGTGTATTAAATAAATTCAGTGCACACAGACTGAAGTAGTTTAAGTCTTTGGTTCTTATAATTGTGATGATTTTGGCTCACATTTAACAAAAACCCACCAATTCACTATCTCAACAAATTAGAATACTTCATAAGACCAATAAAAAAACATTTTTAGTGAATTGTTGGCCTTCTGGAAAGTATGTTCATTTACTGTACATGTACTCAATACTTGGTAGGGGCTCCTTTTGCTTTAATTACTGCCTCAATTCGGCATGGCATGGAGGTGATCAGTTTGTGGCACTGCTGAGGTGGTATGGAAGCCCAGGTTTCTTTGACAGTGGTCTTCAGCTCATCTGCATTTTTTGGTTTCTTGTTGCTCATTTTCCTCTTGACAATACCCCATAGATTCTCTATGGGGTTCAGGTGTGGTGAGTTTTCTGGCCAGTCAAGCACACCAACACCATGGTCATTTAACCAACTTTTGGTGCTTTTGGCAGTGTGGGCAGGTGCCAAATCCTGCTGGAAAATGAAATCAGCATCTTCAAAAAGCTGGTCAGCAGAAGGAAGCATGAAGTGCTCCAAAATTTCTTGGTAAACGGGTGCAGTGACTTCGGTTTTCAAAAAACACAATGGACCAACACCAGCAGATGACATTGCACCCCAAATCATCACAGACTGTGGAAACTGAACACTGGACTTCAAGAAACTTGGGCTATGAGCTTCTCCACCCTTCCTCCAGACTCTAGGACCTTGGTTTCCAAATGAAATACAAAACTTGCTCCCATCTGAAAAGAGGACTTTGGACCACTGGGCAACAGTCCAGTTCTTCTTCTCCTTAGCCCAGGTAAGACGCCTCTGACGTTGTCTGTGGTTCAGGAGTGGCTTAACAAGAGGAATACGACAACTGTAGCCAAATTCCTTGGCACATCTGTGTGTGGTGGCTCTTGATGCCTTGACCCCAGCCTCAGTCCATTCCTTGTGAAGTTCACTCAAATTCTTGAATCGATTTTGCTTGACAATCCTCATAAGGCTGCGGTTCTCTCGGTTGGTTGTGCATCTTTTTCTTCCACAATTTTTCCTTCCACTCAACTTTCTGTTAACATGCTTGGATACAGCACTCTGTGAACAGCCAGCTTCTTTGGCAATGAATGTTTGTGATTTACCTAGTGAACCAAACTGAGAGACCATTTTGAAGGCTCAGGAAACCTTTGCAGGTGTTTTGAGTTGATTAGCTGATTGGCACGTCACCATATTCTAATTTGTTGAGATAGTGAATTGGTGGGTTTTTGTTAAATGTAAACCAAAATCATCACAATTAAAAGAACCAAAGACTTAAACTACTTCAGTCTGTGTGCATTGAATTTATTTGATACACGAGTTTCACAATTTGAGTTGAATTACTGAAATAAATGAACTTTTCCACGACATTCTAATTTATTGAGATGCACCTGTATATATATATATATATATATATATATATATATATATATATATATATATATATATATATATATATATATATATATATATATATACATACATACACACACACACACACACACACACACAGTGGGTATAGAAAATAATCACACTGTTGCTTTTCAGCCTGAAATGAAGACAGACACAGTTTTTGTTTTATCCAGCTGTATTTACTCAGTGCAACTTATAACATCCAAGTGAAAGATATAACACCAACATATCAGAAAAAAATTTTAAAAATTAAAAACCAGAATCACTGAGTTGGAAAAAGGATCACCCGCCTCCTAAAAATGAGTTGTAAACTCAATAAGGTGTAGCTAATCACCTTCTCAATGGCACACAAAGCCATTTGACTTTCATCTGTGATCAGCTGTGATCATTTTGATTAGCTCAGCATGAAAAGAGCTTTCCTGGAGCATTTTGTAGTGCAATTGAAGCAAACAATCAACTATGTGTGGCAAGGCACTGTCAAAAGATCTCCGGGATAAAATTGTGGACAGGCACAAGTCAGGAGATGGATACAAAAAAAATTCAAAGTCTTAAATCAATGCCTAGAAGCACAGTGAACTCTGTTTTAAGAAGTGGAAGGTATTTGGTACAACACAGACCCTCCCTGGATCAGGACGTCGCTCCAAACTGGATGAAAGAGCCAGGAGGAAACTGGTCAGAAAGACTACCAAGAGGCCTACAGCAACTCTGAAGCAGTTGCAGGAATTTATGACAAAGAGTGGTCATTGTGTGCATGTGACAACAATATCACAAATTCTCCACAAATGTGGCTTGTATAGGAGGGTTGCAAGAAAAAAGCCACCCATGATTGAACGCACCTTGAAGATTCTGAGGCCACATGGAAAAGGGTGTTATGGTCAGATGAATTATTTGGCCTCAACACCAAATGATATGTCTGGCAGAACAGCTCACCATCACCATCTGGATACAGCTCACCATCCAAATAACACCATTCCTACAGTAAAGCATGGAGGTGGTAATATCCTGATATGGGGGTGTTTCTCTGCAGCAGGGACTGGAGCACTTATAAGGATAGAAGGAAAATGGATGGGGCAAAATACCGTCAAATTCTTGAGGAAAATCTGCTGCCCTCTGCCAGAAAGTTGTCAATGGGAATAAGGTTTACCTTCCAATATGACAATGACCCAAATCACACAGCAAAACTGACCACAGAGTGGTTGAAGGAGAAAAAGGTGAATGTCCTTGCATGGCCTAGTCAGAGCCCAGACTTAAACCCCATTGAAAATCTGTGGAATGACTTGAAGACTGCAGTCCACAAACGGTCACCATCAAATTTAACTGAACTTGAGCAGTTCTGCAAAGAAGAGTGGGCAAATATTGCAAAGTCTAGATGTGCAAAGTTAGTAGAGACATATCCCAACAGACTAAAGGCTGTAATTAAAATTAAAGCAAGGGGGTGATCCTTTTTCCAACTCAGTGATTCTGTTTTTTTATTTATTTTATTATTTTTTTCTGACATGTTGGTGTTATATCTTTACTTGGATGTTATAAGTTGCACTGAGTAAATACAGCTGTATAAAATAAAAAACTGTGCCTGTCTTCATTTCAGGCTGAAAAGCAACAAAATGTGATTATTTTAAAAGGGGGGTGATTCTTTTCTATACCCACTGTATATATATATATATATATATATATATATATATATATATATATATATATATATATATATATATACACCAATTTTTCCTCACACTGACTGACTGTGTGAGCTAGCATTTGGCAGAATTGAGAGCTGCCAGCCAATATGACTCGAGTATTTCCACGTATTTTCCTGTAAACTCTGTCTGATTGGCCTCGCCTCCGTTCACTGACGATACAAAACTACAACACTGATGTCTTCTTTTACTGACGTTACGTACTGCTCCAAGTGGAGAATTATTCGGGGCTAAAGAAAAAATCTTCAAATACCCAGGCCATGTTACGCCCCTGGTATTAACTAATGTATTAACGTAAAGCGCCCCGCAAAGTGGACTGAGATGTTGCTGCGCATTATTTTAAGATGAAAATGTTTGATTGTTTAAATGAGCGGTATGCGAGGCCCAAGTGTAGACCTGGCTGCAGCCTGTCCTGTACAGTAAACCTCTGCTTCAGCCTCATCACCTAGCTAACGTTATCTGTTTTAACTGGATGGAATGAAGACACTTATATGAAGAAATATATGTGAATGCATCTACAAACAACTCAGTAACTATTCATATTTATATTGTCAACTATGATACAGCTTCCCTACCGCTACTGATTACTCAGCTCCGTTCGTTCGGCCGAGGTGGGCGTGGCTAACTTTCAGAACACCTCCTACTCCAAAATCAGTTGACCAAGAGATTTAAGGTGAACGCCTTTTTGTAAGAACCGCCCCGCCCACCCCCGAAAATACATTAGAAAAATCCGCAGATTCAATCAGAAGTAACATAATTCGTTTTTTCTTAGATTTTTCTTCTTATTTTGCCTGTGGGTTTAAATATTTTACTTGAACCTTTTGGCGTTAAAAATTAAACTCCATAGATTTGTGAATGATACCTCATTATTTCTCAGTAGGTCAAAATTACATTAATAAAAAAAAGTATGTTTATATTCTACTGCTGTATTGTAGATAAACCACAAAACTGCGAGAGAGCGAGAGAGCGCGCATTATTCTAATCAGGCGTTTTCACAGGGCAGCCCGGGGCTTTGGCGCGTTTGGGTCCTAAGAGTCCGCGTGCAGCACTACGTTTCCATGATGCACAGTGTTATTTTGGTCCGTGTCTCGTTATGGAATACAAATCGGAGTCTTTGAGTGCTGTTTTTGTCCTCTTTTTTTGTGTGTAGTTTTTAGGGTGATTTAAATACCATGATGCCGGGAGAGAGCCAGTCCGTGGCCGGAGGAATCGCATCAGAAGCTACTTCAGGCACTTGTCAAAACTGCACTGTTTTAAATCAGGTGCGTTCACGTGAAAACACAAGTCATTTCTTTGTACCTTTTATATTAGGTCTTTCTTTTGTTGTGTTGCTGTGTGTGGTAAAACTCGCTTCTCAGCGTTGATCTGATGTGGGACGTTTCATAGGCTTTTCATAGTTTTATAGACTGTGTAGACCGCTGCTGACTTACTGCACTGAGTGGCTTTTTACCTGCACGAGCTGAGTATCGTTGACACAGCTGGTCATGTGACCTGTCAGGAATAACACGAGCTGTAAAGGCGGGTGTAAAGTGTTGATGATGAGAGGAAGACTGAGTACCCAGTGGTCTTTTGTCACTAGACCCCTTTATTGACTCGGGACAGTTCTCCAGCTCACATCACAGCCAGTGTTGACAATAGTTTTCAGGGGAAAGTAGCTAATGCGTACGGGAAAAAAAAGGTCGCTAGAAGTCGCCGGATGACGTCATGTGTGAATTTGCATATTTGATTGAATCTGCATGAGCATTTGCATGTCAAAACATCTTATATGACCATTAGTAAATTTTATAGAAATAATAATAATTAAAAAAAAAACTTATTAAAGGAGCATTAGGTAAGATTAGTCTTTTTTTTCATTAAAGAACATCCTACTTTTTAAGTTTATAGTTACGTTTATAATGTTTGAAGCTTTTGCTAAACAGTTTTCAAACCTCAAGTACAACAGTCCTGTTGTGACAGATTATTTTCATTTACACACCTGGATGTTTTTCAGAGCCTGGATGAGTATGTGGCTGCTTTACTGACGCTGAAACAGAAGATCATAGACACAGAGTGAGTAGAAGTCTCGTATAAGCTCCACTGGTTGTCTGTATGTGTTGCATGTGCAAGAAATAAATTGATTAAGCTCCCCTTTGTTTTACAACCCCGATTCTGAAAAAGTTGGGACAGTATGGAAAATGCTAATAAAACAAAGAGGAGTTATTTGTAAATGTACTTTGACTTGTATTTAAATAAAAAAAACATATAAAGACAAGGTATTTGATGTTTTACCTAATCAACTACATAGTTTTTTGAAGATAAACATTTATTTTGAAATTGATGTATGCAACACGCTCCGAAAAAGTTGGGACAGGGGCAATATAGGACTAATAGCGATGTGACATGTTGAAATAAGAAGGTGATGTGAAAGAGGTGAGGCAATCGTCTAATCATAGTATATAAGGAGCCTCCAAAAAGGGTCTAGTGCTTCAAGAGCAAGGATGGGTCGAGGCTCGCCAATCTGCCAACAAATGTGTTCGCGAATGTTGACGAGTCAACATTTCAAATAGTTTTTAGACAAAACAGCCGTCGTGTTCTCCGGGCCAAAGAGGAAAAGGACCATCCAAGCTGTTATCAGCATCAGGTCCAAAAGCCAGAGTCTGCCATGGTATGGGGGCGTGTCAGTGCCAATGGCATGGGTAACTTGCACATCTGGAGCAATATATGCTGCCATCCAGAGCGCCAAACCACATTCTGCTTGGATGGTTGCGTAAGCTGAAGAAATGCATAATGGATGAATGGGGAAAATTCCGCTAGCTAAACTTCACCAACTGGTGTCTTCGGTGCCCAAACGCTTAATAAGTGTTATTAAAAAAAAAAGTGATGTTACACAGCGGTAAACAGTCGACTTTCCCAACTTTTTTTGGAGTGTGTTGCAGTCATCAGATTTGAAAGGAGTGTATATTTTCAAAAATAAATAAAATTCACAAAGTTGGGATCATCAAATAATGTATTAATAATGTGTTTTCAATATAGTACAGGCTGAATTGAATTTTCAAATGGCTCTTTTTGTTTTTCTTGGGGTTTTTTTGCATTTTCCATACTGTCCCAGCTTTTTCGGAATTGGGGGTGTAGATTTTTTCCAGTCGAAGTGGAAACAGTACAAAACACATCTGTCTGACATCATTTACAAGTGTCTCCAACCTTATTAGACATTAGAGGAAGAGGCTCGGTGCTTTAATTCTTTCAGCTTCACCTAATAGTAATTGTTAGGGTGAAGAAAGAAAAAACGTCATGTTAAAACTATACAGTGTTACAGCATATATTCAAGTTCAGATATCATTCATTGCATGTATTCATAATTTTTCCTTCAAATTGTTCTACATTTTATGAGAACCTCGTCAGCGTCACACTATGTTTGGCCAAAGGTTTTTGGACACCAGACCATCTCACCCATATGTGTTTTTTGAACATCCCATTATACATTTACAGTGCTGTGAAAAAGTATTTGATTTCTTCCGTTTTTGTGTACATCTCATACTAAATAGTTTTACATCTTCAAATGAAATACAACATAAAACAAAGGCAACCCGAGTAACCACACAATAGATTTTTATTTATTTATTTATTTTTATTGACGCAAAAAAAAAAAAGTTATCCAACACCTATCACCCATGTGATAAACTAATTGCCCCCTTAAACTTAAAATCTGGTTGTGCCACCTTCAGCAATAACCTCAACCAAACGCTTCCACAGCAATGTGGTGGAATTTTGTCCCACTCTTCTTTTCAGAACAGTTTTAGTTCAGCACCATTGGAGGGTTTTCGAGCATGAACTGCCCGTTTTAGGTCCTCCACAGCATCTCAATTGATCCAAGTCAAGACTTTAATTTAGCTTTTTTTTTTTTTTTTAAACCATTCAGAGGTGGACTTACTCCTATGCACTGGATCATTGTCTTGCTGCATAATCCAGTTGTGCTAGAGTTTCATCTTACGGACTGAAGACCGGACATTCTCCTTTAAGATTTTCTGGTAGAGAGCAGAATTCATGTTTCCCTCAATTATTGCAAGCTGTTCAGGCCCTGAAGCAGCAAAGCATCCCCACACCATCACACCTCCACCAGCATGCTTGACTGTAGGTATGATGTTCTTTCTGTGGAATTCTGTGTTTGGTTTACGCCAGATGTAACGGGACCCCTGTCTTCCAAACAGTTCCACTTTTGACTCCTCAATCCACAGAACATTCGCCCAAAAGATTTGAGGGTCATCAAGGTGTATTTTGGCAAAATTCAGACGAGCCTTAATGTTCTTCTGGGTTAGCAGTGGTTTTCACCTCGCCACTCTTCCATGGATGCCATTTTTGCCCAGTGTCTTTCTGATAGTGGAGTCATGAACAGTGATCTTTATTGATGCAAGAGAGACCTGTAGGTCCTTTGATGTTGTTCTTGGCTCTTTTGTGACTTCCTGGATGAGTAGTTGCTGTGCTCTTGGAGGAATTTTGGAAGGCACTTCTGGGAAGGTTCACTACTGTGTTGAGTTTTTCCATTTGGAGATAATGGCTCTCACTGTGGTCCTTTGGGGTCCCAGAGCCTTTGAAATAGCTTTTGTAAACCTTCCGAGACTGATGTATTTCAATCACCCTCTTCCTCATCATTTCTGGAATTTCTTTCAATTTTGGCACAGTGTGTTATTGGGCAAGACCTTTTAACCATCTTCATGCTGTTGAAAAAGTTCAGTTCTGTTTTATCTTAGATTTTATTTCAATTTCAATTTGATTTCTAATTTAACTTAGTTTCAGACATACACAAAAACAGAAGAAATCAGAATGCAAATACGTTTTCACAACACTGTAGTCCTCCTTTGCTGTTATAATATCCTCCACTATTCTGGGAAGGCTTTCCACTAGATTTTGGAGGGTGGCTTTGCGGATTTGCTCATTCAGCCACAAGAGCATTGGTGAGGTCAGGCACTGATGTCGGACAAGGAGGCCTGACACAGTCGGTGTTCAGTGGAGTTGAGGTCAGGGTTCTGTGCAGACCACTCGAGTTCTTCCACGCCAAACTTGGCAAGCCATGTCTTCATGACCTTGCTTTGTGCATAAGGGCATTGTCATGCTGGAACACATTTGGGCTAGGACACATAGTTCCAGTGAAGAGAAATTGTAATGCTACAGCATACAAAAACATCCTATGTACTTGTGTTCTTCCAACTTTGTGGCAACAGAACCACATATGGGTGTGATGGTCAAGTGTCTACAAACCTCTGGCTTTGCGCTAGGACTGAATTTGTATTTGAAGCACTTTGTTCACCCATTAGTCTTGCCATTTTTATTACAGAGGCATAATCATTTGTATACGTTTGTTGTCTTTTATTCTTTCAGCCTTCTGTTGAGCGAGTATAAAGAGAAGTGTGATGATATCCTTTATGCACCTAAGCACCATATCACTAATTATGGACGCAGTTCTCATCTGCCTAAGCATGCTGAATAGAGGGGCAAAACACACCAGCGTTCAGTTCAAACAGACTAAATACTGCATATGTTTAAAACAAACAAACAAACAAAAAAAAAACAACCCACCCAATATAAACTAACTAATTAGTTTGCATTATGTGCTTTTTTCATGAATTGGGCCTGTAAAATCAGTGTACTAGTTTAAAAAAGGCTATATTCTCCTGATATTGGACAACACCACTGTCAATTTCCTTGACAAATGATTACAGCTTCAGAAATCTCAAAGGTAAGATTGTTCTCTATTAATTACCAATCATTTTGGCCATGCCTCCTTCATTAGGACTGACAGGCACAAGTCAAAATATCTGGGAATGACCAACACAGTAGCCACACTTCCTTCTCTCAGACTGACAGGCACAGAGGCTACAGTTCCTTTACTAGGATTGACAGGCACAGAGGCCAAGTCATAATCTGTGGTACTGAGAGACCCAATAGCCACACCTCTTTCGCTGTGACTGACAAACACAGGCCTTTTTCACTGATTCCTCCTCCACTGGGACTGACAGGTCCACAGACCACGCGTCATTCAATGGAACTGACAGGCCCAGAGACCACGCCTCCATCAATAGGACTGAGGCATAGAGGCCACGCCTCCATCAATGGGACTGACAGGCATAGAGGCCACGACTCCCTCATTGAGACTGATAGGACCCAAAGCCACACCTCCTTCAATGGGGCTAATAATAATATATATGAACTGGGGACCACTTGAGATATATATATATATATATATATATATATATATATATATATATATATATATATATATATATATATATATATATATATATTTTACATAAAATTATAGCACTGGTTAAATAACATGATTGACTAATATTAATTTCAAAACTGTAATTTCAAAACTGAAATTTTTTAGCTGTACAGCCCCCCCCCCCCAAAGTATTGGAACAGCAAGACCAATTCTTTTGTTCTGGATGTAAATATCAGGAAATGAAAGCTGAGTATCTGATCTATTGTCTAATTCACTTTTTTTGATGTCTAAACCAAATGTCCTCAGTGTACAGCAAAAACGAAAGAATTGACCTTGCTGTCCCAATACTTTCAGAGGGTACTGTATAATACATAGCTGGACATGAATGGTTTTGATTGTGTGGTTGATATTTTCCCATTCAGAGAGCGCACTAAGCTGCACAAAGAGCTGGACGAGGTGCTGCTGAAACTCGGTCCGTTAGAAAAGCAGACGGTGGAGTACGAGGCAGTCAGGGCTGAGCTGCAGGAAACCACGGTGATTTTACTAACAGTCCTTTAGCGATGGACTGATGTATTGATTAAATATCACACGGATAAAGCATTGATTAAGTATTATTTTAAACACATGGCTCTAATCCCCCACTGAAACCACTTTTGCCTAGCTTCAATAGAATTGTTGGGCTTAACTTTATCTTGATTATAGGGCTAAAACTACTGATGTTTACTTAATTTTCAACCATATCAAAATATCTTAGGTGATATCATTTAACTGAATTTTTAATCCCCTAAAATGTTGTGAAAATCTATATATTGGTTGGGCTCTACCCTCCAACTCATGCTTTTATAGTTTGTTAAAGATTTATATTAATTCATAGTGGTGTGTGTCTGTCATCATTGTATTTTTATTTTTTATATTTGCTGCGTTAAGGCTGCCTTGAAAGTGTATCAGGTGAAATCCGAGGAAGTGGATGGCTTGAGAGAAGAGAACACTAAGGCACTTGCTATGTAAGATATTTTATGTTACATCACATCAGTTTAAGTGAACACGCCAACAGAAGATTTTTGATGTTACTTATGTTTATGTTGATAACCAAAACTCACTGAAAAATCCACCACACAGTACACAACCACTTAATACATGTGTACTGCCTCAGGTAACTGTGACTGAAAATATTTTTACCTCACAGTTAATTAGGATATACAGGTGCATCTCAATAAATTAGAATGCCGTGGAAAAGTTAGTTTATTTCAGTAATTCAACTCAAATTGTGAAACTCGTGTATTAAATAAATTCAATGCCACAGACTGAAGTAGTTTAAGTCTTTGGCTCTTTTCATTGTGATGATTTTGGCTCACATTTAACAAAAACCCACCAATTCACTATCTCAACAAATTAGAATATGGTGACATGCCAATCAGCTAATCAACTCAAAACACCTGCAAAGGTTTCCTGAGCCTTCAAAATGGTCTCTCAGTTTGGTTCACTAGGTAAGCCACAAACATTCACTGCCAAAGAAGCTGGCTGTTCACAGAGTGCTGTATCCAAGCATGTTAACAGAAAGTTGAGTGGAAGGAAAAATTGTGGAAGAAAAAGATGCACAACCAACCGAGAGAACCGCAGCCTTATGAGGATTGTCAAGCAAAATCGATTCAAGAATTTGAGTGAACTTCACAAGGAATGGACTGAGGCTGGGGTCAAGGCATCAAGAGCCACCACACACAGATGTGCCAAGGAATTTGGCTACAGTTGTCGTATTCCTCTTGTTAAGCCACTCCTGAACCACAGACAACGTCAGAGGCGTCTTACCTGGGCTAAGGAGAAGAAGAACTGGACTGTTGCCCAGTGGTCCAATATCCTCTTTTCAGATGGGAGCAAGTTTTGTATTTCATTTGGAAACCAAGGTCCTAGAGTCTGGAGGAAGGGTGGAGAAGCTCATAGCCCAAGTTGCTTGAAGTCCAGTGTTAAGTTTCCACAGTCTGTGATGATTTGGGGTGCAATGTCATCCGCTGGTGTTGGTCCATTGTGTTTTTTGAAAACCAAAGTCACTGCACCCGTTTACCAAGAAATTTTGGAGCACTTCATGCTTCCTTCAGCTGACCAGCATTTTGAAGGTGCTGATTTCATTTTCCAGCAGGATTTGGCACCTGCCCACACTGCCAAAAGCACCAAAAGTTGGTTAAATGACCATGGTGTTGGTGTGCTTGACTGGCCAGCAAACTCACCACACCTGAACCCCATAGATTCTCTGTCTATTGTCAAGAGGAAAATGAGAAACAAGAAACCAAAAAATACAGATGAGCTGAAGGCCACTGTCAAAGAAACCTGGGCTTCCATACCACCTCAGCAGTGCCACAAACTGATGACCTCCATGCCATGCCAAATTGAGGCAGCAATTAAAGCAAAAGGAGCCCCTACCAAGTATTGAGTACATGTACAGTAAATGAACATACTTTCCAGAAGGCCAACAATTCACTAAAAATGTTTTTTTTTATTGGTCTTATGAAGTATTCTAATTTGTTGAGATAGTGAATTGGTGGGTTTTTGTTAAATGTGAGCCAAAATCATCACAATGAAAAGAACCAAAGACTTAAACTACTTCAGTCTGTGTGCATTGAATTTATTTAATACACGAGTTTCACAATTTGAGTTGAATTACTGAAATAAATGAACTTTTCCACGGCATTCTAATTTATTGAGATGCACCTGTAATTGGTTTCTCTGAGCATTCATAGCTTTATTGTTATGCACACAATATTTACAACATAATATGGCAAACAAATTTTATAAAAGGCACGCTGCTAACTAATTAGCTTAGCTAATAGTAATGTTACCTGTGCAATAGTAACTACGATGTTAAGCTGCTAGCAAACTAGTAAATGTCGTGTAAATGACTTATCGTTTATGAAAAATCAGTATCTAAGTTTGCTATCAAGTTAAGTATGTTTCATTACATTCTCAGGAATGCAAAGCTCGAAGAAACTCTCAAGAAGGCAGAAGGTAAGAATCTACTTGTATGCACAATTCCACCAAGGTTTAAAGAAATGAAGAATTCACACAACTCAAGTTCCAACCAAACTACAGGAACTGTGTCGTGTGATTATGATGTTCGCATTAGTGCACCTAGTAGTAGTAATTATATTAAATGAAATTATACTTTTAGTCATTGGGGACAACATTATGGCACCATGTTGTGCAGTAAACTATTTTTAGGTGGCTCAGCTATCAGAAATGTAAACAAATACAGTTGTATTACATTTTGCATACAGGGCTTGCAAAGGGTTAGGTATGCACTGGACAAATTACATATTTTATTGATTTTCTGAAGTGAAAAGAAGTAAACAACCTCTGCAGGGTTTAAAAATTAAAAAGTATTTTTTCAGCAAAAGGTATTGCACAGTTACTTTACATTTGATGACTTAAAAAAATAGAAAAAAAGCAAAACAAAATTGTAATTGTGGCATGTGCAAATGTTTAGACACTAAAGTCTCAGAACTTAATTAACTCATTAGGCCTTAATTGACTTATTAATTAGGACTTGATGGGTAGGTCAAGAATTGTCATTCAGAATAACAATTCCAGAGCATGCTTATATATAGTTGCAATCAAAATTATTCAACCCCCATTGCAAATCAGGTTTATTATCAAAATTCACAGACTTTCAGCTGTTTGCAATGAACAAATCAAACAAAAGCAATTGAAATAGTTCAACACAACGAATGCTTCAAGATGATTCAACTGATTAATGATTAATGATTCAACTGAAAGTGCAACTTCTCCAGTTTCAAAATTATTCAACCCCTTCATGGCAAGCATCTTTCGTACTTAGTAGAGCACCCTTTTGCTGTTATGACCTGCTGCAAACGAGATGCATATTCAAATTCAACTGAAAGTGCAACTTCTCCAGTTTCAAAATTATTCAACCCCTTCATGGCAAGCATCTTTCGTACTTAGTAGAGCACCCTTTTGCTGTTATGACCTGCTGCAAACGAGATGCATAGCCAGACACCAGCTTCTGGGAGTGTTCCTGAGGAATCTTAGCCCATTTCTCATGAACAATGGCCTCCAGTTCAGTAATATTCTTCGGTTTGCGTGCTGCAACCGCCTTCTTCAAATCAAAAAGTCAGGTGACTGTGATGGCCCTGTAGAATCTTCCAGGACGACTTCTGCAACCAAGCCTTGGTGGAATGTGAGGTATGCTTGGGATCATTGTGCTGTTGGAAGGTCCAATGACGCCCAAGCTCCAGCTTCCTCACAGACGGCATGACTGATTTCCTAGGATTTCCTGATACTTCAGTGAATGCACCTTGCCTTCCACACACTGTAGGTTTCCAGTGCCAAAGGATGCAAAGCAGCCCCAGAGCATCACCGAGCCATGACCATGCTTGACTGTGGACCATTGTCTGCAGTGTTGCTTGCACAAACATGATCTGCATGGAGGAGTCATCAGAAGTAAATCCTACCTGCAACTTTATCAAAAACACGAACATCTGATGCATGCAAAACTATCTAGATTTTATTATCTATATAAGATGTAGGCATTTTGGAAACAAGTGCTAAAAATGAAACTCTTTTGCCACATTCATCAAAGGTATGTTTGGACAAAACAAGAGCAGCATTTGGTGAAAAGAACACGCTGCCCAAAACATAGCTCAAAATTCTCTTCAAGAAATGCAAGTTGAAGCTTTTGGAATGGCCCTGACTTGAACATCATTGAAAATATGAAGTAAATCTTAAACATACTTTGCATTTAAGACAGCCCAAGAATATCTCAAAACTAAAAGCATTCTGCAAGGAAGAGTGGGTGAAAATTCCTAAAAGAAGAATAGAAAGACTCCTAGCTGGCTACAGAAAGCATTTACAAGCATTAATATCTGCAAAACAGGGTACTAAGTACTGACATAGCAGGGTGTCTAAACTTTTGCATGTCATGCCCCTCCCCCCCCTATTTTTTAAGTTAATGAAATGTAAAGTAACTGTGCATTAATATAGGTAGAAAATGTTTTTGAAAAGAGTTTGCTGCAGAGGTTGTGTTTAGTTCTTTTCAATTAAAAAAATCAATGCAATATGCAGGTTGCCCAGAGGTGCCCAAAATTTTGAATACAACTGTAAGTTTTGAACTGTCCAATATGCCCTTCTCATGTATAAACCACATTTAAGCTGGTTCATCGGTTATTTGTAGATTAATTAACATTAATGCTTGACTGTTAAAATGTTTTTTCTTTGCAGCCCCAAACACAAGTGTTTTATGAAAGGCAGATAAGAGTGTTGGTTATTTTGTGAAGATTGCGTATGATCAGCTGCACCGCTAGTACTTTCTAAGCTGTTGAAAGACTGAAGTATCAAGGTTCTTAGAACCATGGAAGTAGACAGAGAATGAAACCAGTTGTGCATGTGACCTATAAATTCACAGAACTACTTGTTTAAGACTTCTTGTTTTCTCTTCATCCAGATGCAGCAAACACACAGAGTCTAGAAAATACTAAGCTGAGATCTGAGAAGAAACTGTTAGAAAGCGACCTGCAGAAGACTCGGGTCAGGATTTTGATTGTGTGGTTTTGCAGTAATTTCTGTAACATAAATAGCTATAGAATGTTAATCTGATTTTGGTTTATTCTGTTTATGAAGGAGTCTTTCAGGCTTAGTCAACAGGCGTTCGAAGAGGTGGAGGATCTGAAGCTGCAGAACGCTAAGGCACTCATTGTGTGAGTATTTTGAGAAATGGAAAATCATCAGTTCATATTGATCTTATTCAAATCTGTCACGACAACAGGCCAACAGCACAATAGGAAACTCCTCAATAAGAATGTGGCCTAGCTATCCAGTATTAACTAGCTAGTTTCTTGATGTTGAATATAGGTTTGTTAAAACAATATAAATTAGGCATGTTAGCTTACTATCCAGCTAAGGCTGTTCTATTTAAATTTGTCTTTTTTTCCCTCCAGAAAAAGCAATCTTGAAAATCAACTTCTGGTACTTGAAGGTCTGTGTTCTTTTAATGTCTATCCCTGACATGACACATTCAAGCGTGGATTTTGTTCTAATTAATATGTAATTTTGTTATTACAGACACGAACCTCAAGCAAAATCATACAATCCGAGACCTGAAGAGCAAAAACAGTAACCTTGAAAAAAGCATCAGACTAATGGAGGTGCCCATTAAAATTAAAAAAATTTTTTTTTTTTAAATGAAACATTGAAGTAATTTAAAGATTTACTTTTAGTGGGAACAGTAACATGAATGCATTTGTGTTATATTTGGCAGTTGATTTTTTTTTTTTTAATATTTTTTTTAATCCTTACAGGAAAAACTTACAATGTTCGAAAAAGAGTTTAACAAAGGTAAAATTGAAATATCTAGGTTATATGTTGACATCTATTTGACACGTTATTTACTGTGACTGTGTAATAAATTGGTTATTGTCATTACAGAGAAAAGGTGTTCATCTACACAAACCGAGAACGAGCCAAAAGTTGACAAAGGTATTTCCAGACCACCAAAAAAAAAAAGGGATTAAATATGATGTACATTATTTTCAGGATTACACAGGGTTTTCCCTAGGTTTTCAGAGGGCTTTGGTGCTGTCTAGGTTCCAGGATGTGGTGGTTACAGGGTTTGAAATTATTTAAAGGAAATGTTAAGTTTTTCATGTTTTCGACCATTATCCTTACCATATTTGTGCAAGAAAGCTGGCAACACTTATTGTACTTGTAATCAAAAGTCTATTCATTTCAACAAATAACATGTTTGAGATTGAATGAAAATAAATGCCTTTTTACGTTCATTCGGCTTAAGGTGCTCCGCAAAAACATTTAGGTGCTGCACCTAAGCCTTTCTATAGTAAGGAAAACCCTGTATATGAAATTTTGTCTTTGCTACAACTAATATATTATAATATATAGTGCCCTCCACTAATATTGGCACCCTTAGTAAATATGAGCAAAGAAGGCTGTGAAATATTGTCTTTATTGTTTAAACTTCTGATCTTATGTTAACAAAAATACTCTGCTCTCATGGATATCAAACAATTGCAAACACAACACAGGTTTATCAAAAAAATATGGTGGAAATGGGCATTTTCAATGCTTGTGCTATTTTCTTATAGCCAATTCCCATTTTGTGAAGCTCAACAACCTTTTGCCGCACATTACAGCTATAGCTTTTTTTTTTATTGATGAACTTGTGTTGTGTTTGCAATTGTTTGATATCCATGAGAGCAGAGTATTTTTTTTAGGTGTTTTTTATTTATTTATTTTAAACAAAAGATAAATAATAAAGACAATTTTTCACAGCCTTCTTTGCTAATATTTACCAATGGTGCCAATATCAGTGGAGGGCACTGTAGTATATAGTGTAAGTTTTAGTTCAGCACATAATACTATAGACATATTTTCTTAAACTGTAAATCATAACATTATTTAATCCATACCTGTCATTTTCAGCTAAAGTCTGGACCCTCCTACAGGAAGTCTGGCATTGTGTGGACCCTCTGTCCAAAACACCAGAAAATTTAGGCTTAAATGGTAATTACCTTTAAGCAGCATTTGCTAACTAAAATATTATGCTGGTTCAAATCATTGTTGAGAAACTAACATTTTTAAAACCATCCACAGACAATCAGTGCTTAATGTTCAGACCTTCAAGACCTCCTCCTTGTCCACTGCCAGTCAGTCCATTTAGAAATCTGATTCCTCAGTCAACTGTCTCAACTCCAAAAGGAGCTCAAGTGTCTCCAGAAAAGATTAAATCTGAATCTTCATTAGTAGGAGCAAACAGTCCATGTATAGACCAGAAGAAAAGGAAAATAGGCAGGAAGAAGAAAAGAAGCCTGGAGTCCGAGGATCTAGATAAAAGCTGTGCAAAGACAGTCAATGATTTATCATTCAATAAAGATGGTCTTGTTGATCATTTATCAGAGGAGGAAGCTTCAGAAAAAAACCATGATATATGGGAAATTCTCAGCTGGTCCTGGCCTTTGCCTGCAGCTTTATCTCCACTGCCTGCTGATGAGCTGGTAATGATTTATGCATAATATTACCAATATTTATTTAAATGTATGTCATTTAGCATGTAGTAAGTCTGATTTCTTTTTGCAGTAAATAGTATTAAAAAAAACATGTTGATCCCAAGTACATAGAGTAGGGTCCAAAAGCCTGCTTTTAAATTTCATCATTTATCAAAATGTTATAAAATTTTACGCAGTAGATGCTTTAACCACTCAAAATTTTTGGCTGAAAAATGACTTTATTTTCAAGCAAAAATGTAAAAATGTTGACTATTTGCCCAAAATAAATTCAGCTGAAGATTTTTAGAATTCCACAGTTCTATTTTTTTGTGAAGTGTTTAATTTACTTAATCATACTTAATCAGATGACTTTTTAATGGTTCATAGTTAGATTTAATGTTGTAGGATATTCACAAGATGAGCTATTCATCTTTTTTTCTCTCTCTTGAAGTTAATGAGAAAAAAAATGATACATTAGAATCAGCGCATTAATGTAAACCAACCGTTCACGTTACAGCCTACTACTGTCCGAGCCATTCAGGTATGTAAAAATAATGCACACCTTATCGGATACTATCGGATTCAAAAATTCGACCACGCGGTATAAAAACATAATTTTTTTAATTAGTTTTTGATAACTGGTGAAAATAACAGTTCTTGATACTTTTGGACCCTCTTGTATAATTGCAATGTTGACTTGTAAACCTTCATAGGTTCATTTCAGAACTTGAGTTATTGGTTTGTTTCAGGCTGAGATGGATGTGGACCCAAGTCTGAAAGAGAGTTCAATTTCGAAAGCCGAAGATGGCCAAAAATCACAGTCTACAGAGCCAAAACCTTTAGAGGATAGTGTAGCAGTTCCATCTGTTTGTTTATCTCCAGGAAACCAATCGCGTATGCTGACATCAGTCGCTCCTGATACCAATAAACAGATCCTTCAAAATGTTTTGGCAGAGAGCCAAGAAATGCAAGTAGAAAAGATGTGCAAGATAAAAGAAAATTCTGAAGATTCACCTTGTACAGCAACAGCGAGTTTACAGAATGAATCAGATGGGGAGTGTGTTAGCTTAAACCAAGCCACAATAATCACAGTAGAATCACAGCTGAGCACCAAGGAAGAGTGTACAAGTCAAATCAACATTAAACCACAGTGTAATGCTGGCCTTGAAGTACCTAATGAGCCTGTGCAGCAGGATATAATACCCGAGGAGTGCCCAGATAAAGAAGATAAATCTGTCCAGCGTCAGTCTGAAGTTGAAGCAATTGTGGCTGGATATTCTTTACAGATTTCTCTAACTCCACAAACACGTTTAATGACAGAGCCAGAAAGAACAGTAGAGGAAATCCAGAGTGTCTCGACCCCCCTGGTCACAACTACAGATTTAAATATGGCTGAAGATCAAAATAGCTATGATGGACAAAACAGTGAATCCTCCTGTACCAAGATTAATGGTGTTACTTCTGGAGATTCCTCAGATGAAGAGTTCTTAGGTCTGAAGAGAAAAGTTAGAGGGATTTGCTTGAGACCAGGGGATTTGGACAGTGTTACTTCAAACAAACTGCTGTCAAATGAAAAGCAAGAATCTGTAGATCAGGTTCAGGGAACAAACTGTGAAACCAAAGAAGAGCATCTTCAACCAGAGAATGAGAAAGATGATGAATGTTTAAAAGATGGCAGCATTACAATGAATATGTGCAAACCTGTAATTCTTGTAGACAATGCAGGGGTAGAAGTTAAGCAAGAGACAGGACTATCAAAGAAGTATAAACATGAATCAGAGAACTATCCCACCAAATCTTTACCAATTTTTGATGCACATAATCAACAGGAGGAATGTGTACTATCTGGATCTTTTAGCCCCAACATTGAGAACATGGATTGTGCCAAACCAAAAGACCCAAGTGTTAAATCTCAAGATATTTGTTGTGCATCTTCAGTAAATATACCTACACTGTCTAGTTTAGATAAAAGTGTGGATCTACCTCTCACAGATGTTGCCTCCAGAAATACACTTACCTCAACTCAATCTCCAGAATCAGTTGGAAAAGTTCTTACAGAGATGGGTCCTCCGCTACCTCCAGTTGTTTTACCATTGTCTGCAACTCCTCCAAAATTTAGAAAGCACCTTACTTCAAATAGGTCCAGCATCCAGTTGCCTACCTGGTCATCAACAGAAGGGCCATTTTCTCTCAAGCAGCAGTCAAAAGTACCTTCTCCAGATCCTGACCTTCAAGATGAAGTAAAGACATCGCTTTCTATGACCACCCCTTCACCATCACGTGGTGTTCCCTCTTCCCCTTTGCAGTTTGGATCAGCAACTCCCAAGCATGCACTTCCCGTCCCAGGAAGGCTGCCCTCATCAACGTTAAACTCCTCATCCCCCTCTGCCTCACAGGAGAACTCAATGCAGATGCTGGATACCATGTATCCAGAGCTTTCTGCCCAAGCAAGGACTCTAAACATCCTGCGGGGTAATGTTAACCTTGGAAGGGCCACAAATGAGAGTGGGGCCTCCCCACCTTCTGTCAATTCAATCTCAGGGAATAAAACTATCAACTCCTCATCCACAGCATTCACGAAGACGGACCAAAAGGTAAAAAGAATTGGTGCAAATATATTACTACCCAAAAGCGCCAAAAGGCTTCGACTTGATACCTGTTCACCTGATGCTTCAAGTCTTACTCCTCCAGTGCAACAAGTTTGTGATGACAAGCCAAGTAATGGTGTAGCATCGCCAAAATACTATCCAATGAATAGTCCATCAAGCAGCAATCAGATGGCAAGAAAAGAACGCAAAACTGCAAATGATGCACAGTCCCTCACATTCAATGCATTAGAAAAACTTCAAAATTCATATTTTGACGTGTTGCCTGTAATCAGGAGTCATGTGTTTCTTGGAAGAATATCAGAAATTCCTGTCCTTAGAGATGAAGAAAAATGTGTCATTTCTGAATTTTGTTTAAACCAGGTAAATGTTTTTTGTTGTTGTTGTTTTTAATTATTTATGTGCCTGTAATTAAAATTCAGTATTTGAATTCTATTGAAACTCAATAGTTTTGTTTTAAAATGACGGTTTAGTGACAACTTCACCTCTTAGTTGCACTGTTGAATGATGTGTTTGAACCTGCCCAAATAATCTAATATAAGGAGTGAATCATTTACATTTTTGTACTTAAATAAGTAAATATAATGCAAAAATAATTTTTAACAGAAATTAATTTAGTCCAGGGTTTGGTTTATGTAATGCCTAGTAGTCCCTCTAAGCTTAGTCTACAATCCAGTATTAATTACTTAATGCCTAATTCCAAATTTTCTGCATTCTCAATCAGTCCTCAGCAGAGGAGTTTTTGTTGGCCATTTTGTCCAAGATCAAGGCGGAGAGAGCTATTATGCAACACGAGCTTCTGCAGTCTCACTGTAGGGTTTATGTAGGCTTGTGTCGATGGAGAGGAGACTGTCAGAAAGCACATGCCCTTGCCTACAATCTTCTAAAAGAAGGTGAGATTGTATTGACATGTTATTTTATTTCAAATGTACCTACCAGTAAAACAATGATACAGTAGCATGTGTTTTTTTTTTTTTTTTTAGCCTGGTTTTACTTTAGAGGTTTTTAATTAAAAAATGTGTTTTTAGTTATGTGGCACTGTTTTGATACTTTGCAGACTTTCCTGAAGCCCCAAAGCTGATTTTATTCATGGTGACAACATGGCCAACTGTTCTATCCCATGACATCCCTTTGTGCCGAGCCATTAACACAGTGTGTAAACTGAAAGCAGAGGGAGAAATCTTGGATTTCCTCGGCAAGTATCTGCACTGGGACGAGGTAAACAGCTGTCTCACTGACTCTTTAGGTTCTTCTCCATTTCTTTGTTTCTTTCTAGGGCTGCAACTAACGATTATTTTCATAAATGATTAATCGGTGATTATTTATTGTAACACCCCCAACCCTCGGATTATTGGATTAATCAGAAAGGGGGGAAAACTTAATTTCAGTACCGTTTTTTTGGTTTATTTAAAATTAAATCCACAAACTGAGTGTTACAAATATAAACTTCAGACTAAACCTTTACATTAACACAACTGTTTGTCCTACATATATATATATATATATATATATATATATATATATATATATATATATATATATATATATATATATATATATATATATATAAAGTATCTCACAAAAGTGAGTACACTCCTCACATTTTCATGGGACAACACTGAAGAAATTACACTTTGCTACAATGTAAAGTAGTGAGTATACAGCTTGTATAACAGTGTAAATTTGCTGTCCCCTCAAAATAACTCAACACACAGCCATTAATGTCTAAACCGCTGGCAACAAAAGTGAGTACACCCCTAAGTGAAAATGTCCAAATTGGGTCCAAATTTTTGCGACCCGGTGTCATGTGACTCGTTAGTGTTACAAGGTCTCAGGTGTGAATGGGGAGCAGGTGTGTTAAGTTTGGTGTTATCGCTCTCACACTCTCTCATACTGGTCACTGGAAGTTCAACATGGCACCTCATGGCAAAGAACTCTCTGAGGATCTGAAAAAAAGAATTGTTGCTCTACATAAAGATGGCCTAGGCTATAAGAAGATTGCCAACACCCTGAAACTGAGCTGCAGCACGGTGACCAAGACCATGAGAGATCCTCAGAGAGTTCTTTGCCATGAGGTGCCATGTTGAACTTCCAGTGACCAGGGCTAATTGGGCCCAATTTGGACATTTTCACTTAGGGGTGTACTCACTTTTGTTGCCAGAGGTTTAGACATTAATGGCTGTGTGTTGAGTTATTTTGAGGGGACAGCAAATTTACACTGTTATACAAGCTGTACACTCACTACTTTACATTGTAGCAAAGTGTCATTTCTTCAGTGTTGTCCCATGAAAAGATATAATAAAATATTTACAAAAATGTGAGGGGTGTACTCACTTTTGTGAGATACTCTATACAGTTTCAATAAAAATTATTCAATCCCCATTGCAAATCAGATTTATTGTGAAAATGTACAGACTTTCAGCTGTTTGCAATGAACAAATCTATCAAAAGCAATTGAAATTGTTCAACACAACGAATGCTTCAAGTGGTTTCCCCAAATTCAACTGAAAATGCAACTTATAATGACTTCTCCAGTCTCAAAATTATTCAACCCCTTCATGGCAAGCATCTTTAGTACTTAGTAGAGCACCCTTTTGTGGTTATGACCTGCTGCAAACGAGATGAATAGCCAGACACCAGCTTCTGGTAGCGTTCCTGAGGAATCTTAGCCCATTCCTCATGAGCAATGGCCTCCAGTTCAGTAATATTCTTGGGTTTGCATGCTGCAACCGCCTTCTCCAAATCCCACCAGAGATTTTCTATGGGGTTCAAGTCAGGTGACTGTGATGGCCCTGTAGAATCTTCCAGGATGACTTCTGCAACCAAGCCTTGGTGGAATTTGAGATATGCTTGGGATCATTGTCCTGTTGGAAGGTCCAATGACACCCCAGCTTCAGTTTCCTCACAGACAGCATGAGGTTTTCTTCTAGGATTTCCTGATACTTCAATGAATCCATCTTGCCTTCCACATGCTGTAGGTTTCCAGTGCCATAGGATGCAAAGCAGCCCCAGAGCATCACCGAGCCACCACCATGCTTGACTGTGGACAGTGTTCTTTCTTCATTCTTCTTTCTCCAGACATACCGCTGATCCATCGTGCTGAAAAGTTCCAGTTTTGTTTCATCGCTCCACAGAACAGAATCCCAAAACGTTTGTGGCTTATTTATATGATTTCGAGCCAACTTTTCTTGTGCTTTTGGGTCAGTAATGGTGTACGTCTTGGAATTCTGGCATGGAAACCTTCTGCGTTTAGTATGCGTCATACTGTGCTTACTGAAACCTCAGTGCCTGTTGCCACCAAGTCTTGCTGCAGATCTTTTGCAGTCACTCGAGGGTTTTTCACAACCTGCCTTCTCAGAAATCTGGTTGCAGCCATTGATAGCTTCCTTTTTCTGCCCCATCCAGGTATTTAATGTATTTTCTGCCCCTATCCAGTTCAGGTATTTCATGTGTTCCAGCTCAAGCACACCTGGTGCAACCCTGATGAAGCCCTTGATTAGTTTCATCGGGTGCTTAAGACAACACCTGTTTTGCATATTTGTGCTGTTGTGAGGGATTCTATTCAGGGGGTTGAATAATTTAGAAACTGGAGAAGTCATTATAAGTTGCATTTTCAGTTGAATTTGGGGAAACCATTTGAAGCATTCGTTGTGTTGAACTATTTCAATTGCTTTTGTTCGAGTTGTTCATTGCAAACAGCTGAAAGTCTGTAAATTTTGGCACTAAACCTCATTTGCAATGGGGGTTGAATAATTTTAATTGCAACTGTGTGTGTGTGTGTGTGTGTGTGTGTATATATATATACATACAGTACTGTGCAAATGTTTCAGGCACCTTTTTTTTTTTTTAGTACAAACTTTTGTTATAGATTCTTTTTTCATTTATTTTATGACTTCTACATTAACAGTTCAGTACAAAAAACATTATTCCCAAACATTAGTTTTCTAGCACAAAATTAAATGTTACAGAAAAATGTTTGTATGTCATTAATGAAAGCAGCATATCACGTAATGGCTTTCGCTGCAAAAATAAGAAGCAAGTGCAAAAGTCAAAGTGTCCAGAAGAACTGTGGCTGGTTCTGCAAGATGCTCAATAAAACTTACCAGCTCATTTCCTTATAAAACTGAACAAATTGTACCGAAGACTACTATTTTTATTTTTATTTTTTGTCACACCAAATATTGACTTTGTTTCATTTACTACTGTTTACTTCTCTTTACTGTATTTTTTATTTAATTCTTTTTTTAATGTAGAAACTTTTCATTTAATTATTTTGAAGGCATCTTTGCTCTATGGCATTTCTTTGCATGTGCCTAAAACTTTTGCACAGTACTGTATGTCGGCAATATTGCATGAGCATTTGTGTTTATTCGCCTTGTGGTGAATCACCGGCATGCCAATGTTCAGTATAACCGCACAGTATATTGCTTGTGCAATATTGCTTTTATACAACAGTTCTATAAACAAATTATTATCGAGAAAGTGACATTTCGGGCACAATAGGGCCAAAATGTTCTGATTATTTTGCTCTGTTAGTGGAAATAGATCCCAGAGAAGCCACACTCACTTTATAGCACATCTGCTAGCTTGCTAGCTAGCGCACATTGATTTGTACATTCCTGTTAAAGGTGCTTCTGCTAAAATTGTGATCCCTTTTTCCTTTCCATCTTCAACTGAGTAGCCAAATGTTATATTAGTGAATGGTATCATTGGCCATGCCTACTGATGATGTCATTAACACTACTGTAGTAATGGTTTCAGAACTAGGAAGTGGAATTTTACTTGGTAAACACTGATGAGCGTGAGTGATGCACACAGAGAAACGTCCCAGTGAGATATAGGAAATATAGGTGTACTCTTGGCATTCTGCTCGGCCAATCATATTAGTGGATCGGAACTAACTGTTGTATACTGTTGCAGTATATAATATGCAATAAAATAAAATTGCACTTCTCTTGTATTTAATTTGTATTTAATCTACTTTTCCATATATTTTACTTTCACGATCTCAATTTAAGCCACTGACAGGTCACATTCCTTGTAAATTCATTGCTATTCATGAACAAAACTGACACTTGGCATAGCTTTTGTACACTGGTTTTATTTATTTATTTATTTTGTTATATGAAATTATTTATTCTTGAAGACAATTCCTTGCAGGTACCAGCTAGCTGTATATAGTGAGAGTTTGAACTTATTTCTGGAGTGTTCAGTAGAGCAAGTGTCATTTTCTTACTCATTACTCGTCCATTCATCCTGCCGAGCCATCATATTCTATAAAAGAAATATTTTTAATACATTTATTTTTATTTTTATTGAAGTTTATTAAACTGGGTATCAAAGAAAAGTTGTATTTTCTGCCAGAGGCCTCCAGGTGACATCCACGAAATGATCACCACCATACTAAAGGCTCTTCTCAAGGACGACACTTTGATGTTCCAGAAGCACGATCGTTATGGTGATGACCTCTGCCCTGCTGCTTGGGAATACATCTTCAGCCTGGAGCTCCTGTGTGCACATCTGGGCTGGAAATGGACCCATGACAATATTATAGGGTACGATATGCAAAAAAATGTGAACATTTATGATTCACAGTTTTATAGATGTTCTGTTGATTGAATATTTATATCTACACCCGTGGCCAAAAGTTTTGAGAATGACACAAATATTAATTTTCACAAAGTCTGCTGTTTTAGTGTTTTTAGATCTTTTTGTCAGATATTACTAACTGTTACTGAAGTATAATCACAAGCATTTCATAAGTGTCAATGGCTTTTATTGACAATTACATGAAGTTTATGCAGAGAGTCAATATTTGCAGTGTTGACCCTTCTTTTTCAAGACCTCTGCAATTCGCCCTGGCATGCTGTCAATCAACTTCTGGGCCACATCCTGACTGATGGCGGCCCATTCTTGCATAATCAATGCTTGGAGTTTGTCAGAGTTTGTGGGTTTTTGTTTGTCCACCCGCCTCTTGAGGATTGACCACAAATTGTCAATGGGATTAAGGTCTGGGGAGTTTCCTGGCCATGGACCCAAAATGTCGATGTTTTGTTCCCCGAGCCACTTCGTTATCACTTTTGCCTTGTGGCAAGGTGCCCCATCATGCTGGAAAAGGCATTGTTCGTCACCAAACTGTTCTTGGATGGTTGGGAGAAGTTGCTCTCTGAGGATGTTTTTGTACCATTCTTTATTCATGGCTGTGTTCTTAGGCAAAATTGTGAGTGAGCCCACTCCCTTGGCTGAGAAGCAACCCCACACATGAGTGGTCTCAGGATGCTTTACTGTTGGCATGACACAGGACTGATGGTAGCGCTCACCTTCTCTTCTCCGGACAAGCTTTTTTCCAGATGCCCCAAACAATCGGAAAGGGGATTCATCAGAGAAAATGACATTACCCCAGTCCTCAGCAGTCCAATCCCTGTACTTTTTGCAGAATAGCAGTCTGTCCCTGATGTTTTTCCTGGAGAGAAGTGGCTTCTTTGCTGCCCTTCTTGACACCAGGCCATCCTCCAAAAGTCTTCGCCTTACTGTGCGTACAGACGCACTCACACCTGCCTGCTGCCATTCCCGAGCAAGCTCTGCACTGGTGGTGCCCCGATCCCGCAGCTGAATCAACTTTAGGAGACGGTCCTGGCGCTTGCTGGACTTTCTTGGGTGCCCTGAAGCCTTCTTCACAACAGTTGAACCTCTCTCCTTGAAGGTCTTGATGATCCAATAAATGGTTGATTTAGGTGAAATCTTACTAGCAGCAATATCCTTGCCTGTGAATCCCTTTTTGTGCAAAGCAATGATGGCTGCACGTGTTTCCTTGCAGGTAACCATAGTTAACAGAGGAAGAACAATAATTTCAAGCACCACCCTCCTTTTAAAGCTTCCAGTCTGTTATTCTAACTCAATCAGCATGACAGAGTGATCTCCAGCCTTGTCCTCATTAACACTCTCACCTGTGTTAACGAGAGAATCACTGACATGATGTCAGCTGGTCCTTTTGTGGAAGGGCTGAAATGCAGTGGACATGTTTTTTTGTGATTAAGTTCATTTTCATGGCAAAGAGGGACTTTGAAATTAATTTCAATTCATCTGATCACTCTTCATAACATTCTGGAGTATATGCAAATTGCCATCATAAAAACTGAGGCAGCAGACTTTGTAAAAATTAATATTTGTGTCATTCTCAAAACTTTTGGCCACGGCTGTATATTTGTATTTCAGGGTACTTCGAAATTATGGATTCACATTTATACACAGAGCTCAGCAATTTATTTTTATGTAGGGCAGGCCTGCACCACTGGTTACATATAGCAAAAAGAACAAATATTGTTCCATTGTATTTGGAATCAACACCTTTCAGTATCTCAAAAATATTAGAATAAAGAATGTATAATACAGCAATGTCGACCTGAGAAGAGCTCTAATCAGCTAATTCACTCAAAACACCTTTTTACTCAAAACACCGTTGCTCAGTGGTCCAAAGTCCTCTTTTCAGAAGAAAGTAAATTTTGCATTTCATTTGGAAATCAAGGTCCCAGAGTCTGGAGGAAGAGGGGAGAGGCACAGAATCCAAGTTGCTTGAAGTCCAGTGTGAAGTTTCCACAGTCAGTAATGATTTGGGGTGCCATGTCATCTGCTGGTGTTGGTCCACTGTGTTTTCTCAAGTCGAGAGTCAGTGTAGCCGTCTACCAGGAGATTTTAGAGCACTTCATGCTTCCATCTGCTGACAAGCTTTATGGAGATGTTGATTTCCTTTTCCAGCAGGACTTGGCACCTGTCCACAGTGCCAGAACTACTAGTAACTGGTTTGCTGACCGTGGTATTACTGTGCTTCATTGGCCAGCCAACTCTCCTGACCTGAATTCTGTCAAGAGGAAGATGAGAGACACTAAACCCAACAATATAGATGAGCTGAAGGCTGCTATCAAAGCAACATGGGCTTCCATAACACCTCAGCAGTGCCACAGGCTGATTGCCTCCATGCCACAGTGCATTGATGCAGTGATTCGTGCAACAGGAGCCCAGACCAAGTATTGAGTGCATAAATTAACATACTTTTCAGAAGGTCGACATTTCTGTATTATAAATAGTTTATTCTAATATTTTGAGATACTGGATTTTTGATTTCCATTCCTCAACACTAAAACTGACTAGAAACAAATGCGAAGTATAATGTGTAAATTATCAGTGGCAAATTTCTTTGATATAAAAGGAACAAAAACACTTCATGACATGCTGTCATAGTAAAATAAACTTAATGGCGGTAACCGTAGTTTTGTATCAGGTCTCATCACACCAATCCATCATTGATTGATTTCTTACTTAGATTAAGGGGCAGTAGTCTGGTGACTGTTTGAAATATTCTAAATGGCCACATTGCTTAAATTCACAACCTGCCACTTATAGAACCACAACGGCTGATCTACCACCAGCACTCAGACATTCATAGTCTTTTTATTTTTCCCTTGTTTTATTTATCAGAAAAGAACTTTGGCCGGTCATGAATGCCTGGGTGACACAACCAAGATCTCAGCAAACACCAGTCCAAGACATTTGTGTAGCAGCAGTTTTGAGGCTGATTGGTACGTTTCTTGAAAAGTTTTAGGCCAATATCTCATGTTCCTTTTGGAGTATTCAAAGTGTTTCACTCTTGGTCTTTTTTCCATCTCTGTCAGGACGACTTGGCCAACTAGGCCTTAAGGAGAAACTGTGCATGTCAGTCCAAAATGTTGCAAAAGCCATAAACCTGTTTGGGAAGCATGGAATATCAGAAGGTAATACAGTTTTCTTTATACCTTGACATTCTGACATGTTTATTCCTTTCCCCATCATGAAAGTGCTTTAGCCAGTCACGAGTTTATGTATTTTGTGTGCAGGTGTGCCATGGGAGGTGCAGCTTTCGGCAGTCTACACCATTTATGATCTGGCGCCCAGTAACCCCAAAGAAGCCTTGGAGGCTTTGGCATCATGGCGGGGAGAAATCACAAAGCCAGTTCCCCCAGCCATCACCAGCTGCATTACACAGATTGGCTCCATATGTCGGAAGATCAAACCATAAAATCAAAATTTGTACAGCATTACCTGTCTTTTTATTTGCACAGTTTTTACTTTCGTCTATATCCATGTGGAAAATCTGCGTGCTGTTGATTTCGTGTTCCAGGTCGTTAACGGTGCTCAGTGTGCATTTGTAAATTCTTGTACATTTTGTATTATAGATCAGTTGTTAAATTTAACATTAAAACTTGGTTTGTCTACTCAAGGAAAGAAAGAAAATTGTCTTTGAATGTGATTTTTAATATTGGTTTCTGTATTATTTTTTTTGTTTGTTTTGCCAAATGTACAACAATCACAATCTAAAAACCACGTCCTTATAAATAACTGCTCTCCAGTCTAGCTTGCATTAGCATTTGGCCAAATAGCAAAATGGTTTGCAGCTACCAGGTATCTCTTAATAATATAATGTTCTCAGATGGATTAAATCAGGGTTATTCCATGTCAAATCATCCGGGGGGCTGCAGGTGACCCCCACAGAATGCCTTGAAAAAATTCATGTGCTCATCTACCAATATAATGAAAAATTGCCAAAGATTAGATCAATATCTCTAATAGTTTCTGATTTACAGCCCTGTAAAATTTAATTATTTTTATTTTTTATTTTTGGCGAATTCTTTTTCGGGCAACTTTGGCTGCTTAAAGCTGCAAGAGTAATGGTGGTAGAAGGCTGAAATTTGCTACACTGACTGAAGTAATCCCACAGAATTTAAAAATGGTCTCAAACCAAGCTTATCTCTCTTAGGATTTGCTTAGTGAGGCTGCAAAATCACCTGAAAACCCAAAATTGTAAAAAAAAACATTGGTTTATTTAATAAGCCATAGCTATAAGACTTAATATGATACAAAGCGGTTTTTTTTTTTCAAAATTTCCTGACATTTCAGTTAATAAACCAGCAATTGTTGTAATTAAAAGTCTATTAGATCTCCTGTAAAAAAAAAAAAAAATTAGTTGCATGCAACTTTTTATGATTTTGCAAAAAATAGCCCTATTTCAGGCCACAGTTTGACCATGTCACCAGTTATTCAGCCTTTTCAGATTTTTACCATATATTCTTACATCTCTGAATATGATCTACAAAAAAAAATCAAGATGGTGTTCAGCCTACTTTTTGAGTTATATATTTTTTTTTAAGTATCCTCTGACCATACGTTTTTTACTTGGAAAAAAAAAAAAACTTCAATTCAGGTGTATCCATACAATTTGGGAAAAAAATATGAATCCCATTGAAATATTCTAATCAGCCTTTACCATATATTCTTACATCTCTGAACATTATCTTCAAAAAAATCAAGGTTGTGAAAAATAATAAATTAATAGGCAGCCAAAATAAAATAATTGATTTATTTGAATTACATATTTGTAAAGAAAAAAAATTGGTTGTTTGGGAATGTTGAGATCTTATTTCTGCAGTCAGTGTAGGAAACCATGGTCCTATTGATTGCTTAAGTATTAATTAATGTTTTACATAAAAATTCACTTCTGGTAAAAACTTTCACTTCAACTGAATATATAAATGCAATAAAGCTCAATGGGGAAAAGTACCAAAAGTATTTGCCTGTTCCGCAGCAAGCTGATATTAGTTTAACTTCAGATAAACAATACATCTGCAATATTAATTTAGTTAATTATCATATACTGTATGACTAGTGACTTTTTTTCTTACATCATCCTGAAACATTAGAAATCTGTCCAAACACATTTGGTTACATTGCACAAGAATGGCTAGATTCTTTTAATAATTGAAGAAATTTTGATGATGATATAATCCTAATTTATTGCGCAATAATGGATCAGTATAAAAGCAAGTGACGTAATCTCAGGGGTCATCAGACCATTATGACCACTGAGATGGAGGGTATGCATGATTTACCTGAGTGCAGTATAGGAACTCACTTAGCTGATCCATGTCATTTAAAGAAGTATTGCCGTAAAACTGGACTAAAAAGACTGGATTCATTTTCCACTGAAGAAATAACACTTTTAACCTGGAGATCAGATGATCAATTGAGTAATACTGAAGCAATCAATAGGACCATGGTTTCCTACACTGACTGCAGAAATAAGATCTTAACATTCCCAAACAACCAATTTTTATTTTATTTTATTTTATTTTATTTTATTATTATTTTTTATTATTATTATTATTATTATTTTTTTTTTTTTTACAAATATGTAATTCAAATAAATCAATTATTTTATTTAGGCTGCCTGTTAATTTATTATTTTTCACAACCTTGATTTTTTTTTGAAGATCATGTTCAGAGATGTAAAAATATATGGTAAATGCTGATTAGAATATTTCAATGGGATTCATAATTTTTTTCCAAATTGTATGGATATATTTGGACACAGTAACACACCTGAATTGAAGTTTTTGGGGGGTTTTTTCAAGTAAAAAATGTATGGTCAGAGGATACTTAAAAAAAAATATAACTCAAAAAGTAGGCTGAAAACCATCTTGATTTTTTTTGTAGATCATATTCAGAGATGTAAGAATATATGGTAAAAATCTGAAAAGGCTGAATAACTGGTGACATGGTCAAACTGTGGCCTGAAGTAGGGCTATTTTTTGCAAAATCATAAAAAGTTGCATGCAACTAAATTTTTTTTTACAGGAGATCTAATAGACTTTTAATTACAACAATTGCTGGTTTATCAACTGAAATGTCATAGGAAATTTGAAAGTCTTAGAGCTACGGCTTATTAAATAAACCAATGTTTTTACGATTTTGGGTTTTGAGGTGATTTTACAGCCTCACTATGCAAATCCTAATAGAGATAAACTTGGTTTGAGACCATTTTTGAATTCTGTGGGATTACTTCAGTCAGTGTAGCAAATTTCAGCCTTCTACCACCATTACTCTTGCAGCTTTAAGCAGCCAAAGTTGCCCGAAAAAGAATTTGCTAAAAATAAAAAAATAAAAAAAATTAAATTTTACAGGGCTGTAAATCAGAAACTATTAGAGATACTGATCTAATCTTTGGCAATTTTTCATTATATTGGTAGATGAGCACGTGAATTTTTTCAAGGCATTCTGAGGGGGTCACCTGGAAAATTTTCCAAAATCTGGATGATTTGACATGGAATAACCCATCAGCCGTTTGCTTCGATCAGGTAGATAAGCTAGACATCGTCTTGAGTTAGGAAGCTGAGGTTTGGGCAGGCAGAAAACCTGAAACAGCACTGTTCAATTGGTCATGAGAAACTACAAGTCTCAGAGCATTTAAAATCTCATTGGCAAAACGTATTGCATTGTATTGTATTTCATGTATAAAAATGTTTTCATTTACACTACACAGGAATGTTATGAACCACGGAATGAGCTGTTATAGCAAATTAAGTGGTGTGATGCAGGTGTGGATGGAAATATTGGGAAATGAAAGTGTAATTCTGATATATTGTCTTGTATTCATCTTTTGATCTCAAACCCAAGTCTTCAGTGTATAGTAAAAACAAAAGAACTGACCTTGCCGTTCCAATACTTTCCGAGGGGACTGTCACTTTAACAGGAGCACCTGTACACCTGCTTATTTATGCAGTTATTCAATCAGCCATTATTACTGTCAAAAAAAGGACTAAAATATAGTTTAAAAAATAAAACCTACCAAAATGTCTTTATTTTCACTGACCAAAAAGAGGAGTCAAAATATTAAACATCAAACAATTAGAATATTGAATCGATTAGAAAAAGTTCATTTTTTTCATAATTTAATTCAAGAAGTGGAACTTTTCTTATATCTTGGTGATTACAGCTTACAGCTCATGGAAATGAGATACTGGAAAAATCCAGTATCTCAAAAATATTAGACTAAAGAATTTAGAATACAGCAATGTCGGCCTGAGAAGAGCTCTAATCAGCGAATTAACTCAAAACACCTTTTTACTCAAAACACCGTTGCTCAGTGGTCCAAAGTCCTCTTTTCAGATGAAAGTAAATTTTGCATCTCATTTGGAAATCAAGGTCCCAGAGTCTGAAGGAAGAGTGGAGAGGCACAGAATCCAAGTTGCTTGAAGTCCAGTATGAACTTTCCACCGTCAGTGATGATTTGGGGTGCCATGTCATCTGCTGGTGTTGGTCCACTGTGTCCACTTTATGGAGATGCTGATTTCCTTTTCCAGCAGGACTTGGAACTTGCCCACAGTGCCAAAACTACTAGTAACTGGTTTGCTGACCATGGTATTACTGTGCTTGATTGGCCAGCCAACTCGCCTGACCTGAATTTTGTCAAGAGGAAGATGAGAGACACCAGACCCGACGATACAGACGAGCTGAAGGCTGCTATCAAAGCAACATGGGCTTCCATAACACCTCAGCAGTGCCACAGGCTGATTGCCTCCATGCCACGCCGCATTGATGCAGTAATTCATGCAAAAGGAGCCCCGACCAAGTATTGAGTGCATAAATTAACATACTTTTCAGAATAGTTTATTCTAATATTTTGAGATACTGGATTTTTGATTTCCATGAGCTGTAAGCCGTAATCATCAAGATTAAAACAAACAAAAAAAAAGGCTTGAAATATTTCAAAAATAAATATACAGGTGCATCTCAATAAATTAGAATGTCGTGGAAAAAGTTCATTTATTTCAGTAATTCAACTCAAATTGTGAAACTCGTGTATTAAATAAATTCAATGCACGCAGACTGAAGTAGTTTAAGTCTTTGGTTCTTTTAATTGTGATGATTTTGGCTCACATTTAACAAAAACCCACCAATTCACTATCTCAACAAATTAGAATATGGTGACATGCCAATCAGCTAATCAACTCAAAACACCTGCAAAGGTTTCCTGAGCCTTCAAAATGGTCTCTCAGTTTGGTTCACTAGGTAAGCCACAAACATTCATTGCCAAAGAAGCTGGCTGTTCACAGAGTGCTATATCCAAGCATGTTAACAAAAAGTTGAGTGGAAGGAAAAAGTGTGGAAGAAAAAGATGCACAACCAACCGAGAGAACTGCAGCCTTATGAGGATTGTCAAGCAAAATCGATTCAAGAATTTGAGTGAACTTCACAAGGACTGGACCGAGGCTGGGGTCAAGGCATCAAGAGCCACCACACACAGACGTGTCAAGGAATTTGGCTACAGTTGTCATATTCCTCTTGTTAAGCCTCTCCTGAACCACAGACAACGTCAGAGGCATCTTACCTGGGCTAAGGAGAAGTAGAACTGGACTGTTGACCAGTGGTCCAAAGTCCTCTTTTCAGATGAGAGCAAGTTTTGTATTTCATTTGGAAACCAAGGTCCTAGAGTCTGGAGGAAGGGTGGAGAAGCTTATAGCCCAAGTTGCTTGAAGTCCAGTGTTAAGTTTCCACAGTCTGTGATGATTTGGGGTGCAATGTCATCTGCTGGTGTTGGTCCATTGTGTTTTTTGAAACCAAAGTCACTGCACCTGTTTACCAAGAAATTTTGGAGCACTTCATGCTTCCTTCTGCTGACCAGCTTTTTGAAGATGCTGATTTCATTTTCCAGCAGGATTTGGCACCTGCCCACACTGCCAAAAGCACCAAAAGTTGTTTAAATGACCATGGTGTTGGTGTGCTTGACTGGCCAGCAAACTCACCACACCTGAACCCCATAGAGAATCTATGGGGTATTGTCAAAAGGAAAATGAGAAACAAGAGACCAAAAAATTCAGATGAGCTGAAGGCCACTGTCAAAGAAACCTGGGCTTCCATACCACCTCAGCAGTGCCACAAACTGATCACCTCCATGCCACGCCGAATTGAGGCAGTAATTAAAGCAAAAGGAGCCCCTACCAAGTATTGAGTACATGTACAGTAAATGAACATACTTTCCAGAAGGCCAACAATTCACTAAAAATGTTTTTTTTTATTGGTCTTATGAAGTATTCTAAGTTGTTGAGATAGTGAATTGGTGGGTTTTTGTTAAATGTGAGCCAAAATCATCACAATTAAAAGAACCAAAGACTTAAACTACTTCAGTCTGTGTGCACTGAATTTATTTAATACACGAGTTTCACAATTTGAGTTGAATTATTGAAATAAATGAACTTTTCCATGACATTCTAATTTATTGAGATGCACCTGTATATTAAATATATTTCAAAAAATAACTTTTCCACGATATTCAAATTTTTTTAGATGCACCTGTATGCTTCTATCTAGACGACGTCTTTTTTCAGGGAAGGCCTTGCATTTTTCAGTAGCACAATGATAAACCACATACTGCATCTATTACAACAGCGTGGCTTCATAGTAGAAGAGTCTGGGTGCTGAACTGGCCTGCCTACAGTCCAGACCTTTCACCAGTTGAAAACATGTGGAGCATCATGAAAAGAAAAATACGACAAAGAAGACCCAGGACTGTTGGGCAGCTAGAATCCTTCTTTTTTCTCGTGTTCTCCGACTTTTGTTTTTATTTGCTTCAGTAGTTCCACTTTCTCTTTTTCTTTTACTCCTTCTGTATTGAATAGCTTTTAATGATATGCTTTTATTTCTTTCAAAATTTCCTCATTTGTTTTCTACTACTTCTCCATTTTCTCCTTTTATTCCTTTTATTATTTCAGCTCTCCCCTTTCTCCTTTCCAGATCAGAAAATAATTTTGTGCACTTTCCTCCTTCTACTATATACTGTGCTTTACGTCTCAGCCTTGCACCTTGATATTTCTTATCTTCAATTTTTTCAAATTGTCCTCCATTTCTTTTGTTTGTAAATCTTTTTCTTTCTCTTATTTCTCTTTCCTAATACTTTTTGCTTTTCTGTATTAGACTGCAGTATTTTGATTTTTTTGATGCTTCACATTTTCCAACCATATTCTTGTATCTTCTACATACCTTCCATTTTCTATTTCTATGATTTCTTTTAACCTTACAACACAATCTTCATTCTTTAAAATGTCTGTGTTTAAAACCCATACTCCCAGCCCTCATTTCACTGTACTCCAATCTATTTGCATATAAAGTGGCTTATGGTCACTTAGGCTTGTTTCTTCCTACCTTATTCTTTCTATAAATCCTTCTATATTCCTTGTACATAAAACGAAATCTATTCTTGGTTTACACACAAAATTCCCTACTAATCCCGATAAATTTGCCTCCTTGAGTAGTCTTTTTTCTTTTCATTTCTTTCTCTCCATATATCAATCATGTTATTTTCTTCCATAAGTAATTTCAACTCTTTTCTTCCTGTGTCAGTTTTAAAAACAATTCCCTCAACCATATCCAATTTACTAAACACTGTATTAAAATCTTCCATAATAACAACAAGTTTGTACTTCTGTTAAAAAAAAAAAAAAAATTCTCTCTCTTTTCCTTCTCCTCTGCTGGTGCATGTACACTGACCACAATTACTTTCTTCTCTTTGTGTTTCATTTCAACTGCTATACATTTCCCAAATTTATCATTATACACTACTTTACATGTTATATCTCTGTTTTTATATGTTATATACAGTGCATCCGGAAAGTGTTCACAGCGCTTTACTTTTTCCACATTTTGTTATGTTACAGCCTTATTCCAAAATGGATTAAATTCATTATTTTCCTCAAAATTCTACAAACAATACCCCTTAATGACAATGTGAAAGAAGTTTGTTTGAAATCTTTGCAAATTTATTAAAAATAAAAAACAAAAAAAATCACATGTACATAAGTATTCACAGCCTTTGCTCAATACTTTGTTGAAGCACCTTTGGCATCAATTACAGCCTCAAGTCTTTTTGAGTATGATGCTACAAGCTTGGCACACCTATTTTTGGGCAGTTTCTCCCATTCTTTTTTGCAGGACCTCTCAAGCTCCATCAGGTTGGATGGGGAGCGTCGGTGCACAGCCATTTTCAGATCTCTCCAGAGATGTTCAATCGGGTTCAAGTCTGGGCTCTGGCTGGGCCACTCAAGGACATTCACAGAGTTGTCCCGTAGCCACTCCTTTGTTATCTTGGCTGTGTGCTTAGGGTCGTTGTCCTGTTGGAAGATGAACCTTCGCCCCAGTCTGAGGTCCAGAGCGCAGACAGGTGTGTGCCTTTCCAAATCATGTCCAATAAACTGAATTTACCACAGGTGGACTCCAATCAACTTGTAGAAACATCTCAAGGATGATCAGTGGAAACAGGATGCACCTGAGCTCAATTTTGAGTGTCATGGCAAATGCTGTGAATACTTATGTACATGTGATTTTTTCGTTTTTTATTTTTAATAAATTTGCAAAGATTTCAAACAAACTTGTTTCACGTTGTCATTATGGGGTATTGTTTGTAGAATTTTGAGAAAAATAATGAATTTAATCCATTTTGTAATAAGGCTGTAACATAACAAAATGTGGAACAAGTGAAGCACTGTGAATACTTTCCCGATGCACTGTACCCTTGTATACAGTGCCTATAGAAAATCATCACTTATTTAAACGCTTTCTGCAATCCGGACACTCTACCGCGTTGCAGTCTCTTGCAAAGTGGCCCCTCGCCTCACATTTGTAGCATTTAAAGTCAGGGCAACCCTTCACCACATGATCCGGGCTCATGCACAGCCGACAGGTCTTCACCTGGTGACTGTGCATCACCCGGAAATACTGCGGTCCCTCTGCCATTTCCATTTTGTCTTTAACCTTGTCTTTACAAATCTTGTTCCATCCTCAATGTTTGTGCCCGGATACACTCTCCTTTTAATTTTAGAGATGTGGATTACTCCCCATCCATCCAGTTTATATAAGATGTCCTCATCATCAGTGTAAACAGGCAGATGTATGAAGGAAACAACATAATCCCAGCATTCTAGTGTCACCTATACACTGAAGACATTTGGGTTTGTGATCAAAAGATGAACATGAGATGATAGATCATAATTTCAGCTTTCATTTCCTGATATTTACATCTAGATGAGTTAAACAACTTAGAACATGGCACCTTTTGTATCAGACCACCCAATTTGTAGGTGAGCAAAAGTAATGGAACAGATAGTCTTAAAGTAAATAGCACTTAATATTTGGTTGCATGGTTGCATATCCCTTGTTTGCAATAACTAGGTAATCAAGTAGGCAACCCACTGACATCATCAAACTCTTTTCTTTTTTTGTGAATCTTTCTTGTGATGTTTTTCCAGGCTTGTACCACAGCTTCTTTAATTTTTTTTTTTGTTTTGTTTTGTTTCCCATTCAGTCTCCTCTTCGGGAGGTGAAATGGATGCTTTGTTGGGTTAAGGTCTGGTGAGTGACTTGGCCAGTCTAAAACTTTTTTTCCCCCGATGAAGTCCTTTGTTGTGTTTCCAGTCGGATTTTGGGTCATTGGGAAATATTGGATGCATTTCTCTGTATGTTGGCAGACAGAAAGTTTCTGCTTCTGATTTCTTTTATGACTTCTGAATTCATTCTGCTGCTACCATCATGAGTTAGTGAGTCTGGTCCATAAGCAGACATGCAGGCCCAAGCCTTGACACTATCTTCACCATGCTTGACTGATGACCTTATATGTTTTGCATCATGAGCAGATCCTTTCTTTCTCCACGCTTTGGCCTTTCCATCACTTTGGTAGAGGTTAGTCTTGGTTCCAGAACTTTTTATGACTCATCTCTGTATTTCTTTGTGAATTCCAATCTGGCTTTCTGATTCTTACTGCTGATGAGTGTTTTTCATCTTGTGGTATGGCCTCTATATTTCTACTGTCTTAGTCTCTAAGTCTTCTTCAAATGATGGATTGTGGTACCTTTATACCTGCCTTGTGGAGATTGTGATGTCACTGACTGACCTTGGCCATCCTGTTCCATGTCTGGTTGTTAGTACGCCAGTTGTATCAATCTTTTTCAGGACATTCCAAATTTGTTGTATTGGCTATGCCCAATGCTTGTGGCTCTGATTGATTTCCCTTCATTTTTCAGCTTCAAAATGGCTCGTTTTTCTCCCATAGACAGCTCTCTGGTCTTAATATTGGTTTATCCTTTTTAACAACAAATATAGTTTTCACAGACAAAACACATACTCAAACCAAGAGTATGCTTTTGGAGGGAACTGTTTACGCATGCTAACTGCCAGTGGCAAGCACAAGCTGGCCTATTTTGAATAATCTAGAATAATCTAGATTTCTCTATTACACACCATATCTTGAGCCACCCTGTAATTTTGTGTGAGCTTTTTCTACATACAATCCTTTATACACAAATTAGTGAATGAGATTAACATTCTCCACCCATATTTGCAAGTGTACTTACAATTGTATTTCCACTCATAATCTGCAAGGTCTGAAAATATTTGTGAAATCAAATAAATGTGAACACTCACACTGGAGATGTTTTTTCTTCACAATTAATGCCAAAGAAACAAGTTTTAACACAATTAAAAAAAAAACCAAAAACACGATATCTTTGGCACCTACTAACATTGAAATAAATACAATTTTATATGTGAAGTAACATTAAAAAGTTTCAGTGGTCACATAACATATTTTACTTAGAGGTCGACGGATTGATCAGTTTTGATCGGCGCCAATAACCAATTGCTGGAACTAATGGTTATCGGCAAAAATGCACACCAATGGTTTTTCCTGGTTGCATCTGTTGCGGGAACAGCTGAGAAGGGTCCGCTGTCATTATACAGTACGAGAGAAGCCTCTAAAGGCAAAATAAAAATTAGCACTGACGCTTGTTTTGTGTTGACATGTAAGACTACACTCTGCACGGAGCAGGTAGGTTGGCCCAAACATCTTGGATAACTAACCATAGTTCTTCTGTGGATTTAGGGAGCCTCAGTTGCTTCTCTCTCTTCATGTAATCCCAGACAGACTCGATGATGTTGAGATCAGGGGTCTGTGGGGGCCATACCATCACTTCCAGGACTCCTTGTTCTTCTTTACGCTGAAGAGAGTTCTAAATGACTTTCGCTGTATGTTTAGGGTCATTGTCATGCTGCAGAATAAATCTGGGGCCAATCAGATGCCTCCCTGATGGTATAGCATCATGGTTAAGTACCAGCATGTACTTCTCAGCATTGAGGAGACCATTAATTCTGACCAAATCCCCAACTCCATTTGCAGAAATGCAGCCTCAAACTTGCAAGGAACCTCCACCATGCTTCACTGTTGCCTGCAGACACTCATTTGTGTACCATTCTCCAGCCATTCGGCAAACAAACTGCCTTCTGCTACAGCCAAATATGTCAAATTTAGACTCATCAGTCCAGAGCACCTGCTGCCATTTTTCTGTGTTTTTGTGCATAGTTGAGTCACTTGGCCCTGTTTCCAAGTCAGAGGTATGGCTTTTTGGCTGCAAGTCTTCCATGAAAGCCACTTCTGACCAGACTTCTCTGGACAGTAGATGGGTATACCAGAGTCCCACTGGTTTCTGCCAGGTCTGAGCTGATGGCACTGCTGGACATCTTCCAATTGCGAAGGAAAGTAAGCCTGATGTGTCTTTCATCTGCTGCAGTAAGTTTCCTTGGCCGACCACTGCGTCTACAGTCCTCAACGTTGCCCGTTTCTTTGTGCTTCTTCAAAAGAGCTTGGACAGCACATCTGGAAACCCCTGTCTGCCTTGAAATTTCTGCCTGGGAGAGACCTTGCTTCTGTCTTGTTGCTGTGCTCAGTCTTGCCATGGTGTATGATTTTTGACAGTAAATTGTCTTCAGCAACCTAATTAAACCTAATTTGACTAATTAAAATGCTACAGCCGTACTATGCAAAACACGTTTCAGTAGGCTATCCTGTTACATAAAAAAAATGTACTGTAGAGAATGTATAGACTGTCTGCAGCCTATGTGTTAGTCTTATCATGTTAAAAAAACAAAACAAAAAAAACATAATAGTGCACCTTACTTTTTTACATATTCATTTTGAAAAATACATATTTTTGTTAAATTCTGTATTTTGCTTTAAAGCAAACAATTTTACAGAAAAAAACAATAACTGTAACAGATTTTTAAAATAGAGAATTTCACTGTAAATATTAACTATTTATACCATATTTTCATTTTACAGTTTTTTACTGTTGCCACTTACATGTTTTAAACCATAAAAGGTACATAATTCGTTTACAGTGTACATACCTAAACACCTAAATTTGATCCAGACATGAATGAGCTTAAACAATGCTTGGAAATTTACAATGCATCAGGGAAATCTATTAACTTTTAATTGTGTGATTGCAGGAGTGTTAAGGCACTATTGCACATATGATTGTCATATTATTAACTAATTAAAAAATATATATATAGTTAAAAAAGAGTCCTTGTTTGAGTACTTCTGTATACAATTAATGGAATATTACTTTATAAGCTGAGTTTGTGATATTACTAAATAAGCTCCACCACTTTAAACCTGTCACATATGATTTGCAAAGTATTAGTATTAGTATCTAGTAGAACTAGAAAACAATGAACTCAGAAATAAGGAATTTGGAAAACTAGGAAGGTGAATAGAGTCTTTATTAGCCACAGCTGTGTAGATTTTTTGTTGGCATGACCTAGTGTCACTTCACCCACCCACACACACACACACAAAAGGAAGATCAAGGTCCAGTCACAAATTAGTCAGAAGGTCAGCTAGCTAGGAACCTAGCAAGCAGATGTTAGACTGTTCATATCCTACATTTTATTCAACTAAGAAAGTTGTAATGGAACACCAGTCAATGTCATAAATTCAACAACCCTGACTTCACCATGAGACAGTGTAGTGGTCAGTGTTCAAATTGTGTCAAAGTTCTTGATCCACTCATCTGGTGCATTTGAGTGTGTTTACTGATGAAAAAAAAATCTAATTTGGGTTATTTATGAAACTGGGACAATTAACAATTAATGGACCATGTTTATGTTTCTAGTATTCTAGCTTCAATGAAGCACCAGGGTACACCCCCCCCTCCCCAGGTCAATTATTTTGGATCTTACGGGGGTCCCTTAATGCTTATGAGGGGTCCAGGACCCCCAAACCCCCAGCCCCCCCTCAATTCGAATACTGGTTGTGATGCTATGCTCATATGGCGGCATGCAAGAAGAGTTGCATCACTAATGGTAAACATGGGCTTCAAGGCAATTTGAAGTCTTTTGACTAAAAAGAATTTGACTAAAATTTGTTGGACTAATGCAAAATACGTGAGTGGAGTGTACAAAATTGCACTTACGACAAAAGAGAATCTGGTTCAAGATGTTCCACTGTTCACCTGGTGAGGTTTCATTCCTGCTTATAGTGTCCTAAACCACAGCAGAAAGTTTAAGCAACATCAATGAAAAAAACTGAATATGGTTTGAGGCAGATATTTACAGAAAATAGCTCCCCATGGGCCTCATAGCTCCAGTGCATAAAAAAGAACCAAACATGTGACATGTTAAAAAGAAAGAAAAAAAAGAGAAGTGTGTCAATTTAATTTTCCACTATTTTTCTGTTATTAAAGATGTAAAGATGCTAAATGAATTTGACAATGCTAAAAGATGTAGATAGTAATCATCTATTGCTTGCCCACATTTGTCCCGCTCTCTCTCTCTCTCTCTCTCTCTCTCTCTCTCTCTCGCTCTCTCCTCTCCCACTCTGTTATCCCTTCAATAACCCCCTTCAGTCAAATACATTTTTTTCAGGGACCAACACGAGGCGCATTTGCTGTTCCCTCACTCATTACGCACATTACCTCTCTGTCAGACTCTCTCTCCATCTACATCACCATTCTTCGAACTTCCTCATCCTCGACTTTTTCCTTTTCTGTTTGCTAGTTTGTGGATTCAGGGTAACTCCCAGTCAAAGTAACATTGTGTATGTGTGGGAACACGTGAGACAGCATGGACCTGGTTAACTGGCTTGATGTGGCTGTTTTGTTCTCACTCTGGCAGTGCATAGAAGGCATGCGAGCCGGTAAGCTCAAAATTCCAATAAGCTGTATTACATTGGTAAAAATGTTAGTAACATTCCTAATTAATTAATGTGAAACATGCTCTTCCTATTGGATCCATTTGATAAATCAAATTAGGTGCAGAATTATATAAAAATATATATATTGTTATGGAATGTGCATAACAAGAAATTGTATAACATCCAAGCCAATTTCATGGGAGCTTGGTAAGAGGATCATGCTAAGACTTCAGTAAGTCTCAAAACAATTGAGAAATGCCATTTTCTCAGGCAACCCTGTTCAAGGGACACAAACATAGGTATGCATTTTAGAGACCTAGATAGGATACAGTGTGTGCACTACAGGAGCCCCCACTTAATTAATATTTATCAAATAAACAGTCTAATCTAATAAGTTAACATAGCTAGTTAATGGATGCTGAGAAAAATTGCTCTTAGCTAATAAAGGTGAAAATAATAATTAACTTTTAAAGGAATGAAATACGTTTTACACAGATATGTATACATGAAACATAGCATTGCAAGCAACAATACATTTTAAATAAAATTACATTTGGTTTTGTTTGCAAGAAAACATTTCCCTTGTATAAGGATTTTTTCCCCAGAAAGTTTGTCCATATACAAGTGCTCATTTTACAGGGCAGAGAAGAAACACCAGCATGGTGGCCACATGGTATCATATCATTGTGGATAGACTATCATTAGCTATGTAAATCTCCCATTATATCTATTTACATGCACATGTGAACACTAGTAGCTCTAATAGTATTATATTAATGATATTGTTACGTAACCACAAGGAGGGAAGCAGGATGCACTCGCAGGGGAAATAGGCAGTTTATTAGGAACATACGAAAGGAGAGGAAGATTCAAAAATAAAACGAACACTCAAAAGTAAAGGAACATATATCAAACTGTCAAACAAAAATCAAACGAGTGTTCAGGCATAAATCCACAAATAAACGAGGCAATGATCCACAAAAATGACACGGCAGTAGTTCCAAAATGACAAGGAGATAATCCAAAACTCACAAGGTAATAATCCACAACCTGACACGGCGGTAATCCCAAAAATGGCAAGGTAAATATCCAAGAAATCACAAGGCAATAATCCAAAGTCCAGAGAATGCGTGGAAAACAAAAAACATAGAGAAATCTACAATTTCTTATCTTTACTCGGCGATATTCACTTCTAGTCATTTATATTCATTTGTAACCATCTTTTGTCATCTTTAATACTCAGCAGACACAAAAAGGGCTTTAAATACACAAGGGTAATCAAAAACAAACGAGATCAAACACAAAACACCTGGAACCAATAATAAAGCAATAAACAGAAAACCAATGAAAGAACACTGGTAGGGAGGAAACATGACGTGAACCAAAACAAACGGACCAATGAGGAAGCGGGGGCAGATACATGACGTAAACCAAAAACAAACGAGCACATGGCAACGTAAACAAAACGGGAGTTCATGAATGCACAGTCCAGAGGTTTTTATGAATACCGCTCGCGCTACTCTTCCTAGTAGCGTGAAGTGTGGAATGCGGAAGTGCGCTACTCGCTAGCCTCTGCTAGCATCGTAGCGAGAGGGAGACTCTAACAGATATGATTATTTCAATAACCCCCTCTATGTAAATTTGCATCATGTCCCTATCATCACATACTTGTCAGGTCGACTCCTTCCTTGAACTTAACTTCCCAGAACACACCACGGCATACAAACATGGCTCCATCATCTCCCAAGTTTTGATCACACACACTTGTTTCCAATTACACTCGCACCCTATCTTGGACATTCAATCAGTGCAAAGTAACGCTTAGTGTGCATAACCTGAACTTACCAAGCCTTTGGTTCATTGACTGCTATCTTGGTTTTTTGACTCTGTTTTTGCTTCCTGGTTTTTGTGTCCTGGTCTCTGTTAAGTTATACTGCCAATCGCCTGAACCCTTGCCCATTTTTTGACCAATAACTTGTCTCACGTTTTGGAACTGTCTGCCTTGAACATTAAAATGTTTATACTGCATTTAGATCTGTCTCAGTCTAGGGATGCAGCAGGAGACCCAGATTTGTGGCATGCTCTTGCTACACATCTGATGGAAGGGCAGCAGCATCTAGTTGATCTCGACAACAAAATTAACCTCCTCTTTCAAGCCCTCGCCTCCACTGCTGCGCTTTTTGTTCCCGCTCTGTCAGCCAGCACACTGATGCCAGCTCCAGATAAATTCACCTGCGACCCCTTGCAAAGTGCTGAAGTGGGCCATGGCAGTATGGGAGCAAGGAGGTGAGCCTACAGTTTACCGGGTTTTAGATCTCTCTCCAAAGGGTAAGGAGCAACTTCTAACCCTCAATCAATGTTCCCGTCGGGTGGCTGAATTTGCCCTCGAATTTTACATAATAGAGGCAGACAGTGGATGGAATGATGGTGCATTAAAAGCCGCATTTTGCCAAGGTCTCAACCCAGAAGTACTGATGGAAATGGCATGCCGCAATGCTCCACACATCTGCTCCACAGCTCTTACAGAGTGGTGGGGAGCCTTTAGGGAGCTGCCACCCCCCGAACCAATGCAATTAGGGTGCACCAAGATCAGCGAGGGAGAGAGAGAGAAAAGACATAGTGAACATCAGTGTTTCTTCTGTGCCATTGCATCTCATCTCATTGGGCGCTACGCACCAAAACAACAGCTAAGCTTTCATCATCCTCATCATCCTTGAAATGGTGTTTGTAACAGTCACTTACTCTTTCAGTCACAGTACAATTCTCAGACATGATTTCTGTTTTGACAGCATTAATCGACTCTGGATTGGCGGGTAACTTTATGGACTTGGACACTGTAACCTGCCTGAACATTCCCACACAACCACTGCCACAGCCACTGAGCATCCAAGCCATTGATGGAGGCCCCATCCAGGGAGGTACCATCAAACTCCACACACAAGCCTTTCTGTTACAAGTCAGCGATCTCCATCAGGAGCAGATCTCATTCCTGGTAAGCCATTACTAAACATCCTATTATTCTGGGCTTCCCTTGGATGTGGCTCCACAACCCTCAAATCTCATGGTGGCACAAGATCAACTGCTGGTCTGCCTACTGTTATCATCACTGGGCGGTGGTAGCTCAGTGGTTAGGAAGTTGGGCTACTGATTGGAAGGTCGTGAGTTCACCGCCAAGCTGCCACTGTTGGGCACTTGAGCAAGCATGTGAGTAGTGTGTGTGTTCACTACTCACAACTCTTAATGTGTGTGCACTAACTTGGATGGGTTAAATGCAGAGGACAAATTCCAAGTATGGGTATGTATACCATACATTGGCCGTCACTTTCACTGCCTTATGTTACCCCAGTCCTGATCATCCTGTCCCATCAACATTCCGAGGGACCCAATCAATCAAACACCCAACCAGCCAGCCAGCAACCCATTCAAAGCTTGCTTACACTATTTAAATAGGCACCATTTCAAGGCAGTTTTGAAGGCACCATTTGAAGAATACCACTTTGACAACATGTATGGGGTGTCTATTGACTTTCAAGGGCTCAATCAAATAAATGTGAAATATCGATATCCTTTACCCTGGTCCCATCCGCACTCAAACAACTCTGCTCAGCTCAGATATTTACTAAGTTTACAGAGCATATAATTTAGTACACATCTGGGAGGGAGATGAGTGGAAGACTGCTTTACTGCATCCTGCCATATGGGCTCTCTTGCACCTCCTCAGTTTTCCAGAACTTAATCAATGATGTCCTGAGGGACTTGTTGGGCTAATATGCCATTGCAAAAATTGACGATATCCTCATCTACTCTCCATCCTATGAAACTCAAGTGTTCCATGTTTGCCAAGTTCTCTATTATCTTGCACAGTATCAGTTGTTTATTAAAGGGGAGAAGTGTGAATTTCACAAATGCACTATTTCCTTCCTGGGTTACATCACTAGCCCGGATGGGGTCACAATGGACCAAGCTAAGGTGTCTGCTGTCACAGAGTGGCCAACACACAAGACTGTCAAAGACTTGCAGCGGTTCTTAGGTTTCACCAACTTCTATAGGCACTTCATTCAGGGCTTTGGCTGAATTGCTCAGTCCCTGATCTCACTCCTCAAACAGGTTACAAGGAGCCTGATGTGGAACTCTGTGGCCGATGTGGCCCTAAACCAGCTGAAAGTAGACTTCACCACAGCTCCCCTATTGTAACACCCTGATCCATTGAAACCCTTCATTGTAGAAGTGGATGCTTCCGAAACAGGAGTAGGATCTGTCATATCACAATGATTCAGAGAAAAGCCCAAGCTTCATCCAGTGGCTTATTTCTCCAAAAGGCTCACCCTAGCCGAAAAAATTATGACATCAGGCCCTTGAGGAGTGGCATCACTGGCTAGAGGAGTGATGTTCACCGCACACACACCGCACACATGTTTCCTCCTGTGCCTAAGCCAAGGCCCCCCGAACTCTGCCAGCCGGTAAGCTTGTGCCCCTGCCCATACCACAGAGGCCCTGGTCACACATTGTCGACCGGTTCATTCCTCTGCTCAGCTTACCCACTGCCTTTACAACAGCTGAACTCCTCTTTAACCACATATTCAGCTATTTTGGGATCCCAGAGGACATTGTGAGCGATAGAGGTGAATTGAGTGCCTCTAAAGTTTGGGCCAGTTTCATGGACAAACTGGGGGTAACTGTCAGCTTAACCTTTGGATACCACCAACAGACTAACGGACAGGTGGACAGGGCCAACCAGGAGATCAGCCACTTCTTGACACTTGACACTATGACACTTAGATCACTCCCTTTCAATCTGTGCTCGGGTACAAGCCCCTTCTATTTCCCTGGAACACCAAGCCGACTGATTAACCAGCAGTAGATAACTGGTTCCAAAGTAGTGAACAAGTATGGGAAAGTACCCATCAATGCTTGGACCAAGTAGCTCAGTCCAATAAAGAAACCGTTGACTGGCACCGAGGAGAGAACCCCCATTACCAACCCAGGGACAGAGTCTGGTTAGCCACTAAGGTCTTCCATTAACCCCAAGCCTGCCAGAAACTAAGCCCCAGGTACATCGGCCCTTTCAAAATCCTGAAACAAATAAATGAAGTTACATTTAAACTAGACTGCCACACTGTTCCCTCGTTCCATGTTTCCCACCTGAAATCCATAATACCAGGACACCTAGCCACTGACATTTTCCAGATTCCCCTCCAAATCCCCTCAACATTGATTTCTGTCAGGTCAACTCTTTCCTCGAACTCAACTTCCCAGAAATGTTATGAATACAGGCCACAGAATATATAGAGAAGCCTTACGCTTAAATATTAAAGGTATTTTAAAAAGTTGAAAAGTATCTTCTTTAATCTTAGTGAGGGTCCAGATGTTATACCTCAATATCTTAAAATCACGCAAATGTCACATAGTAACTTTAATGCCAATGTCTTAATTGTAGCTACAATATACAGTATATTGATCATATAGTTAATACTGGTTAATACTGTTTAATACTTTATAAATAAATACATATTTTAAAATAATAAACAAGCCTTTATTTTCCCTAATTGAATGTAATTTTGTTCTTTAATAAAACATTAATAAAACAAGTTGTTGAAAGTAGTGTATTTTGCAGTAGTGTATCATACCACCACCTAATTCAAATCATTATTGAAATTTATCATGATAAGATAATGATGCTGTATCTGCTCACACATTTCCCCCCTCTCTTTTTATCTTCAGCCAAGGAATGGACATATGCAGGTAAGTAAGCATTTTACTGTATTATTTTCTTTTATCCGTAATTCTGTTACAAACGAGACTCAAGCAGGAAGTTAGGATCCATTTGCAAAAGGTTTATTAAAAACTGAGACAAATCCAAAAAGTGTAAGCAGTAGGCAAGTCCATGTCATCTATAAAAATTCAATTCAATTAAATTTTTATTTGTATAGCACATAACAATGGACATTGTCACAAAGCAGCTTTACAGAAATATATAAATTCAGGATATAAATTTTAAATTTATAAACGTATAAGTTTATCCAAAATGAGCAAGCCAGAGGCAATGGTGGCAAGGAATGACTCCCTGAGATGATATGAGGAAGAAACCTTGAGAGGAACCAGACTCGAAAGGGAACTCGTAATCATCTGTGTGACATTGGATAGTGTAATTAGAAATAATTCCCTTCTTTAACTGTGTGTTATATAGTCCAAGAATTCCATCCAAACATCCCACTTCACCAAAACACTCTATGCACATGAACCCTCCAGATCTGCTCCTTTACCTAAGAAAAAACTATTAACAAAAGGATTGACTAAACAAATATGTTTTCAGCCTTAAACACTGAGACTGTGTCTGAGTCCCAAACACTAACTGGAAGGCTCTTCCATAACTGTGGGGCTTTGTAAGAGGAAGCTCTGCCACTTGCTGTAGCCTTCATTATTCAAGATACCAAAAAATAGCCTGCACCTTTTGATTGAAGTATAGGTGTGGTGAGTCATAAAAGATTAGAAGGTACGGCGGTGCAAGACCTTTCAGTGCTTTATAGGTCAATAGTAGTATTTTATAATCAATGTGAAATTTGATTGGGAGCCACTGCATTGTGGCTAAGATAGGGGTGATGTGGTCATATCTTCTGGTTCTAGTAAGGGCTCTTGCTTCTGCATTCTTGTTTATACACCTACTGGAACATCCAGACACTAAAGCATTACAATAATCCAACCTAGAGGTAACAAGGGCATGAACTAATTTTTCTGCATCGTGTAGTGACATTATATTTCTTACCTTTGCAATATTTCTGATATACAAGTAAGCTATCCTAGTAATATTATCTACATGAGCTTCAAATGAAAGACTGGACTCAATAATCACACCAAGGTCTTGTACTGCTGCACATGATGAAACAGAGCACCAGGATGGGCCAAGCGGTTCCAAAGTGAATAAGGAGTTAAATTCTTTTATTATTAGAATTAAATTATTGGGTGTCCAGCATAAAAGTTCCTTCTGATTAGTTGTTACTATACAAATGATATTGTATGGTGTGAAGTATTGTATTGAAGTATTATAATGAAAGCATTAATATAAGCTTGTGATTTGTCTTGCAGCCAGCACTACTCTTAATAAAGGATAAAACTAGTATTTTCTTTTTACTATTATCTTAAAACATGAAAACTGACAAAAAGGATCAAACAATTATTAATAGATGACTAAATTTTAATCATATTTTATAAGGACACATTACATACTGTATGAAATGGCTGCCTGTAATTATAAAGTGTGGTGAGAGACAGCATGCAAATGTGTAAACTTGCTTTATTAGGACAAATGCAAGTATCATAATTCAGAAATCCCTTGAGGTTAGACGAGAGAAGCCCTGCCACAGACATCCGACTGGACAATAGAGGCCATGAGCAGGGCTAAAGAGGCCACCGAGTGGGCAGGCTGTTGTGTGTTTATTAAGGAGCTCATTGAATGGGGACAGTTAATTATTAGACAGATTAACAAACAATATTTTTTGTTTACTTGTTTACATTTGTTATTGTTAAATGATAATTCCCTGATTTATAAACATTGTCTAGACATAATTTAGAACTGAAATGTGTGCATTCACTGAACAATAAAACTAAAGCAAATGTTTGCTAAGATTTAATAGTTAAGACTATGTACTTAACACCTACAGAAATGTTAATACTGCGCCTGTGTTGGTATGTGTGTGTGTGTGTGTGTGTGTGTGTGTGTGTGTGTGTGTGTGTGTGTGTGTGTGTGTGTGTGTGTGTGTGTTCTTTGCTCTTCTTTTGTGTCCGTATTTGGGACACATTATAGGGAGATGTTGTCCCACTGTTGTCATGGCAATCATCAGGGCAACTGCTGAGCTATTTTACAAAAAGTTCTTTCCTTCTTTCCATTCTTTGTGTGTGTGTGTGTGTGTGTGTGTGTGTGCGCGCATGCGTGCATGTGTACAACACTCTCTGCTAATCCTCTTGTGTGAAAAATCATGCCTGAATATACTAACACAACCATGCCTATGCATGCATACCCAATACTTTCTTGCATGCATGCGCACACACGTGCACACACACACACACACATTAGTATACACATACTATACTATATACAGTACTGTGCAAAAGTTTTAGGCACATGCAAAGAAATGCTGTAGAGCAAAGATGCCTTCAAAATAATGAAATTAAATGTTTTTACATTAAAAAAAAAACAACCAAAAAAATGTAAAGAGCAGTAAACGGTAGTAAATGAAACAAAGTCAATATTTGGTGTGACAAAAAAAATAAAAATAGTAGTCTCCGGTACAATTTGTGCAGTTTTATAAGGAAATGAGCTGGTAAGTTTTATTGAGCATCTTGCAGAACCAGCCACAGTTCTTCTGGAGACTTCTAAGTGTCTCTTAAGTAATATGCTGCTTTCTTTAATGACATACAGATATTTTTTCTGTAAGATTTAATTTTGTGCTAGAAAACTAATGTTTGGGAATCTAAAATGTTTATTTGTACTGACTTGATAATGTAGAAGTCATCAAATAAAAAAAAAATCTGTAACAAAGTTTGTACTAAAACTTTTGCACAGTACTGTATTATTACTTATTTATACATACAGGTACAGTGAGACACAAACATTTACAAACACACAAAAACCTAGCTACACAGACACCCCAGCCACCAACCCACACAAACAAGATGAAATTAGACAAGAAATGTGAATGTGAAAGTTTAAAACTATGATGTAAAACCTTTTCTCAACTTTTTAAATGTAAAAAAATGCATCATACAGCTTATCTGCTCCTCTCATATCTTTCATTGACTCTGCTGTTGAATAATGCTTTTGTGTTAAAATGAACAACATTTTGTGTGTGTGTGTGTGTGTGTGTGTGTGTGTGTGTGTGTGTGTGTGTGTGTGTGTGTGTGTGTGTGTGTGTGTGTGTTTTGGCAACCCTGCATCATCTCATTAATTGTGCATGACTAAACTCTGAGCTAATATTGCAGAATGACCTTATTTGATGCACACAAGGACACACAGGATTTAGAGCCTTTGTGTGGTGTTTTTATTGACTTGTATGTATATTACTGTAGATATATAATGCTACACCAACTAAGCTTAACATATTTTCCCAAGATAAAATTTTGGTCAAGCCAAATGTCCCCTATGCAGGTTACTGTCTTTGTAGAGTTTCCTCCAGGTTCTCTGGTTTCGTCCTGCCTCCAAAAATCTTAGTGAGTGGATTGGTGATTCTAAATTGCCTCTAGAAGTCAATGTGTGTGCATGATGCCCTGCGATAGACTGGCCTCCCATCCAGGGTATGTTCCCGTCTTGTGCAACAGCTTGTGCTCCAGATCCACTGATCCATACTGATTGCTGAAATGAATGAATGGATGGATGAATGATGATGCTTCCCTTTTTTATTATATTTAGTAACACAATTTACACACACACACACACACACACACACACACACACACACACACACACACACACACACACACACTGCACTCTGTTTTTCCTCAGGAGCTGCAGGTCAGTCAGAATGGCCAGTTTTGTTCCCCGAGTGTGGTGGGTCCTCACAGTCCCCCATCAACGTGGACACTTCAAAAACTCAGTATGACCCATCCCTTCCTGAGTTACGGCCGCTGGGATATGAGCAGTATGGCCACGAGCCCTTCACAGTCTCCAACAATGGCCATACAGGTAAAACAGCTCTCATACATGTAAGCACTTTTCTTGCTGGTAACAGTTGTCCTTGTAAGCACAGAAAACACAGGGTGTTTTCCTCGTCCTCCAGTTTACATACATTTACTGTCAAGGGTATAATCTGGCTCATACAAACCTCTCATCATTCCCCATGGACCAAAATGACCATGCACCTCCTAATTACAGTCTCCACTTTATCTTTCAAAGTATTTCCCATATTGGGACCAGGGATTCTGTCCACATAACATTTTATGATCTGCATGGAGTGTGTGGCCTCATGAAACGATTTCTAGATACAAACCTATATACACATGTTTACACATATTTGAAAGAACACATGATGAAATTAATTGATATATTATCTGTCCACACACACACACACACACACACACACACACACACACACACACACACACACACACACACACACACACAGGTGCTTTATGAAGAGGTATTATTAAAGGAAAATAGAAATCTAAGCAATTAATTCATTTAATAAAATTAATAGGAAATAAATTGAATTATGAATAAATAGGAACGTAAAATGAATAGCCTTTACTAATGTTTATTGCTGTTGTTGTTATTATTATTATTATTATTATTATTATTATTATTATTAATATAAAGGTAAGCCCCTGCTGGGTTTTAATTAGTGGTTCACAGTGGCCGAAAGTTGGTACATCAGTGTTTTTGTATATCATGAAACTTGCAACAAGCTCCACTTGATTATCTTAAAACTCAATAGGTACAGAGCATTCAGAGATGTTTGAAGGTGCTAATCTACAGGTGCATCTCAATAAATTAGAATGTCATGGAAAAGTTCATTTATTTCAGTAATTCAACTCAAATTGTGAAACTCCTGTATTAAATAAATTCAATGCACACAGACTGAAGTAGTTTAAGTCTTTGGTTCTTTTAATTGTGATGATTTTGGCTCACATTTAACAAAAACCCACCAATTCACTATCTCAACAAATTAGAATATGGTGACATGCCAATCAGCTAATCAACTCAAAACACCTGCAAAGGTTTCCTGAGCCTTCAAAATGGTCTCTCAGTTTGGTTCAGTAGGTAAGCCACAAACATTCATTGCCAAAGAAGCTGGCTGTTCACAGAGTGCTGTATCCAAGCATGTTAACAGAAAGTTGAGTGGAAGGAAAAAGTGTGGAAGAAAAAGATACACAACCAACTGAGAGAACCGCAGCCTTATGAGCATTGTCAAGCAAAATCGATTCAAGAATTTGAGTGAACTTCACAAGGACTGGACCGAGGCTGGGGTCAAGGCATCAAGAGCCACCACACACAGACGTGTCAAGGAATTTGGCTACAGTTGTCGTATTCCTCTTGTTAAGCCACTCCTGAACCACAGACAACGTCAGAGGCGTCTTACCTGGGCTAAGGAGAAGAAGAACTGGAGTGTTGCCCAGTGGTCCAAAGTCCTCTTTTCAGATGAGAGCAAGTTTTGTATTTCATTTGGAAACCATGGTCCTAGAGTCTGGAGGAAGGGTGGAGAAGCTCATAGCCCAAGTTGCTTGAAGTCCACTGTTAAGTTTCCACAGTCTGTGATGATTTGGGGTGCAATGTCATCTGCTGGTGTTGGTCCATTGTGTTTTTTGAAAACCAAAGTCACTGTACCCGTTTACCAAGAAATTTTGGAGCACCTCATGCTTCCTTCTGCTAACCAGCTTTTTGAAGATGCTGATTTCATTTTCCAGCAGGATTTGGCACCTGCCCACACTGCCAAAAGCACCAAAAGTTGGTTAAATGACCATGGTGTTGGTGTGCTTGACTGGCCAGCAAACTCACCACACCTTTCCTTTGTCAAAAGGAAAATACTTTCCGGATGCACTGTATGTCACTGAAAATCACAATTTGCTCCTAATACAAAGTCTTAATTGTCTCTTAACTTAAAGTTAACTCTTTATTATTAACTTTTTATTAATTTCACTAATCTCTTATTTATCTTAATGTGCCTTAATGTTAATTAATTAATGCACTCCATGTTCATGTTTTCAGTCAATAAAAAAAAAACACTTTATTTCTGAAGTAAACATTGTTGGCATTGTGTTTAATGAAAAAAAAAAAAGATAACTGCTGGAATGAGCACAGTTTTTTGGTAGGAAGTGTAAATGTGATTATTAGTCAAGGGGCTTATGAGAATATTTCTTTTTTTATACACATGAAAGTCTTTCAGAGTCTCTTGCTCTCACTTTTTTTTTGTCAGTGGAGATCCCGTTGCCAAGTTGGATGGGCTTGGCTGGTTTGCCATGGCAGTTTAGCGCTGTTCAGCTCCACCTGCACTGGGGAAATGGAGTGGGTATCGCTACAGGAAGTGAGCATAGCATCGATGAACAGAGTGCTTCTGCAGAGGTGTGTGTATGTGTGTGTTAAATGGGAAAAATATTTAAATAATTACCTGTCTGGTACCGGCTAAAAAGTTATTAAATTATGAATAACTCATAACCAGTAACCAGCCAGGGTAGCCCTTCAGGGTAGCCCTCCTCAACTTCCACTGTATGATGAGATTAACAAATACAAAAAGATTAATCAATAATGGATTATTAACTATATCATGAATGTTTTGAAATAGTAGACCCTTTGATCCTTTCCTGTCTCCTTTGCTTCATTCCACCTTTCCAAAGAAGAAATTTAGAAAAATCATTTATCAGTTGAGGATCACAAAAAAAATCAGAGTACATGTAGAACCCTGGTGTTTAAGGGTGCAGAAAAGACTCAGGAGACTCCTCCCCCTTCACCTCCTGGGAGAAAATGGCCCCCAGCCCCCTGTCCGACATGTCATTCTGCAGAACGAAAGGGAGAGAGAGGCCAGTAGAATGCAACAATTGCCCCCCATACAAAACTGGCAAAAAGCCCACTCACACTCCGTCCATTGGACCGGATCTGGCAGTCTGGCTGGTGACATCCGAAAAATTAGGCACAAACCTACGATGTTAGCCAGCCAGCCAACCTCAGAAAACCTCAGGGATGCACCTTCCCATAGCCCAAGTGGAAACCCAGATATGTACTTCCACCTGTCTAATTTCACACTTCTTTGTATTTGCTGTGTGCCCTGTCCATCTCCAGGATCTCAGGACAGCCCTCAGATGTTGTAAATGCCTCTGCCAATCATTACTGTAAATGATGAGGTTGCTGGGGTGACAAATTGGTGTAACCCAAACAGAGTGGAAAAGGCTGTTTTTTCTCAAGATATTGGAGAAATATGCCAGTATCTCTTGGTTAAGTCCCGTGTCAAATAAAAATGAGTAGTGCCTAACCAATCGAGCAGTCCATCAATGCATGCCAGTGAGTATGCATCAAATTTAGACACTGCATTGACTTTTCTAAAGTTCACACAAAAATGGACTGACCCAGCCTTGGGCACCAAGCCCACCAAGCTGCTCCAATCACTACGGGACTCTTTGATTACTCCCATGTCGAGCATAGCCTTGAGTTCATCCCAAACCAATTTTTTTTGTGTTTAGGCCACATACAACCACACCTGGAGGAGTCTGCAGTGAGTCTGTGCTCTCTGGGACTGTAAGAGGTAGTCTCCACAGAGGTCCAGGGTGAATTGGGTTGCACTTTTTAGATTTCCCTCCCAGCTTCTCCCTCTCAGGAACCACCATCACCAGAGCTACAGGAACCACCTCTCTCCATGGTTTCAGGAGATTGGGGTGGTATATTTGATTTGCATTACCTCTATCCATTCACCTGACCTCATAGTTGACTTCTCTGACTTGGCATGTGACCTCAAAGGGTCCTTGCCACTTGGTGAGTAATTTAGAGCTTGACACTGGTAGTAAATGAGTACCTTATCTCCTGGTGCAAATTCTCGTAGCCAACTAACCCTGTCGTACAGTTGGGACTGTCATTTTTGGCCCTGACACAAATTCTCCTGAGTAAGGTGACTTAAAGTGTGGAGTTTTGCTTTCAGGTCCAGAACGTACTGAATTTTTCTGTTAGAAGGTCCCTCCTCCCAATTTTCCTTGATGACGTCTAAGATACCATGAGGCTTGTGCCCATACAATAATTAGAATTGGGAAAACCTTTTTGAGGCTTGTGGGACTCTCACACTGCAAACAACAGAGGTTAGAGCCACTTATCCCAATTCCAAGCATCATCATGAACAAATTTATGAATCATATTTTGTTGTTTAATTAAACCTTTCGACCAGCTCATCCATCTGTGCATGGAAAACACTGGTGCGAATTGATTTAATACCTAATAATTCATGCACTTCATGAAAAGTGCATGACATAAAGGATGTGCCCTGGTCAGTCAGGATCCCAACTTGGGAGATATCAGGGACGACTGTGTGCATGCTGAGATGTTGCGAAGAGCCACAACTTTGAGGTATCGCGTTGCATAGTCCACTAAAACTTGCACAAAGGTCTTGGCCTGCTCCTGCATGAGAGTTTCGAAGTGCAGCTGCTGCTCGTGGTGCAGTGCTTGGTGTTGGGTTTGGTGGAGGCTGGCGAGGGTCTTTACGATCTTGGGGAAGCTTCCATGACAGCATCTGTTGGCACCACTGTAGAACCCCGTGTGTGTAAGGGTGTGGAGGAAGATTTGGGAGACAGACAGAATTTTAGCACAGCTGGCGTTTATCTGCACTTCACTTTTCAGTGCACCTGTTTGCACCTGCCTGGCAATGGAAACCCATTTCATGAAGCTCCTGACGCAGAAAATAATGCTTCCTGATGTTCTCTGTTTTGCCTATAAAAAAGCATAGAAAGTCCTCATAGGGAGATCTCCAGATAATTGTATTGAAAAAAACTTTAGGTCTGTGGCTATTTTTTTATTTTATTTTATATAATATCTGCAAAATAATTTTCCTTAGCTGTTTTCATTGCATTCTAGAAGCAAGATTTTTAGAATTTGGACATTTGGACCTCAAATAAATAAATTAAAAGTAAGAAAGAGACTAGTTGTTCTGCAGTTAATTGATGTGAAACATCTGATAGACCATGCCTGAGGACTATTTAGATAAGCATCTGAAAAACACTGAGGGAATTTAAAGGTTGTTTGCAACATGCAGAAATTCTACGACTGATAATTTTGCTGTGCAGTGATAAATTAAATATGAGCAGCCTATGATTAAAAAAAACATACCACAGCCACACCTCCCCCTCACCCAGTCATCCTAGGAGTTCACAGTTCCATAAGAGGAAAAACCTCACCAACATCGAACCAGGTCTCAGTTCAAAATACAAGGTCCAAGACATGAGGGGTTTATAAAAGTCATTTAGAATAAACATTTGAAATGATCTGAATGGACCACCCAGGAAATCAACTTTAAAACTGCAAAAGCCAAATGAGGAACGGAGATGTAAGGAAATTTACCAAGTAAATTTTGATACATTTTTTTCAGCTTGTCTCTGGCCATTACTTTCCTTCTCTACTTTGAACCATTTTACTTATGTAAAGCATCTTGAAAAGCGCTCTATAAATAAAACATTATTATTTATTAGTATTATTATGTAACTTTAACTTAATTTGCCAACTTGTTCCATATGGAAGTAAAATAATGACATGTCTTTGAAACAAAAAAAAAAAATCATGTAGAATTGCACTAATAAAAAAATGCATTATGTTAACAGTTCTTGCATTTTAATACACTGTATTTTCAGGGCTTGCATTTTTTGGGGGGCTGCAATTTGATATGATTGTATATTTAAGCTGTGAATATTTCAATTGGAAACATTTCACACACAATTTCATTACTAAAAATCAATATTCACCTTCCAAAATTAATTTCCAAAATATTCAGTTTATTCATTCACACCACCTGCTAGTGGAGACGGACCAGCAGCAGCGAGACAGAGAGAGTGTTGTATGTATTTATATGTGTGTATGTGTGTGCCCATGCTATAGAACACTGCCTTCAAAGGCAACTGCCTATGTCACCAATGACAGGATACAACTCTGATGGCAGTACTGTTAGGGCTGTGACAGTGGCAGGTTTTTACCATGGCGGTGGTTAATGACCAACCCACCACGGTGAGCGCTGGTGTTGAGGTGTGTGAAATTTATATCACTATATAATATATAATAATATATATAATTGTATGCGCTTAAATTAAATAAAAACCTAAATATAAAAAAATTAAATGAGGCTCAAATATCTGTTTCGCAGCAAAACTTGTGCATTTATTTTAGCACTTCTGTAAGTGAAACAACTCAATACAGCCTTGTTCTGTCATGTTGTTGCAATGATAAATAGCCTGGGGGCGCTGTGGAATACGGTATTGTGATTGACCCGCAAGGGGAGAGGAGAAAAAGTAGATAATTAAAGAGAAGAAGTGAAACACAGTCGCATGTTTCTCTGATGAATACTTTATTTCTTTTACAAGTGTAGTACACCACAAGCCTATAAAACTTTGAAAGAAATACCAGCAGGACAGTAACCTAAATAATATGTTAAAAATCTAAATACTGAATACTAAATAAAAAATAAATAAATTATAAAAAAAACACAGCTGGGTGACATGCCTGGATATGGCTCCTGAGATTTGTAGGCTAGTGCCATTGTCACGGCCCTAAGTACTGTTTCTTTTTTTACATTATAAATTTATTATATCTCGACTGCCATATTGGGAATATTCATCCTTGTCTTAATATTAAAGAGAACTTGTCACCGCTATTGACCTGCATTTGCATGATGAACTTGACAAATCTGATGAGGTGATGGATATACGTGATAGTGAAAGAATAATGTTATCTTGCTAACCTACTCGCCATCTTGAATGTCAATACATACATTATGATAGACATGATTAAATCATTGTGTGGTTTATCACATCATCTCATGTCAACAGACAAAGAGACCAACCTCAGGGGCTATCATCTATTCACACAGAAATGACCAGGTCAGCACAAAACTTTAACTTGCGTTCATAATATACATCATAATAATAACATTACTCTTTCACTATCATGTACAGCCGTGGCCAAAAGTTTTGAGAATGACACAAATATTAATTTTCACACAGTCTACTGCTTCAGTGTTTTTAGATCTTTTTGTCAGATGTTACTAAATGTTACTGAAGTATAATCACAAGCATTTCATAAGTGTCAATGGCTTTTATTGACAATTACATGAAGTTTATGCAAAGAGTCAATATTTGCAGTGTTGACCCTTCTTTTTCAAGACCTCTGCAATTCGCCCTGGCATGCTGTCAATCAACTTCTGGGCCACATCCTGACTGATGGCAGCCCATTCTTGCATAATCAATGCTTGGAGTTTGTCAGAGTTTGTGGGTTTTTGTTTGTCCACCCACCTCTTGAGGATTGACCACAAATTCTCAATGGGATTAAGGTCAGGGGAGTTTCCTGGCCATGGACCCAAAATGTCGATGTTTTGTTCCCCGAGCCACTTCGTTATCACTTTTCCTTTGTGGCAAGGTGCCCCATCATGCTGGAAAAGGCATTGTTCGTCACCAAACTGTTCTTGGATGGTTGGGAGAAGTTGCTCTCTGGGGATGTTTTTGTACCATTCTTTATTCATGGTTGTGTTCTTAGGCAAAATTGTGAGTGAGCCCTTGGCTGAGAAGCAACCCCACACATGAGTAGTCTCAGGATGCTTTACTGTTGGCATGACACAGGACTGATGGTAGCGCTCACCTTTTCTTCTCCGGACAAGCTTTTTTCCAGATGCTCCAAACAATCGGAAAGGGGATTCATCAGAGAAAATGACATTACCCCAGTCCTCAGCAATCCAATCCCTGTACTTTTTGCAGAATAGCAGTCTGTCCCTGATGTTTTTCCTGGAGAGAAGTGGCTTCTTTGCTGCCCTTCTTGACACCAGGCCATCCTCCAAAAGTCTTCGCCTTACTGTGTGTGCAGACGCACTCACACCTGCCTGCTGCCATTCCTGAGCAAGCTCTGCACTGGTGGTGCCCCGATCCCGCAGCTGAATCAACTTTAGGAAACGGTCCTGGCGCTTGCTGGACTTTCTTGGGTGCCCTGAAGCCTTCTTCGCAACAGTTGAACCTCTCTCCTTGAAGGTCTTGATGATCCGATAAATGGTTGATTTAGGTGCAATCTTACTAGCAGCAATATCCTTGCCTGTGAATCCCTTTTTGTGCAAAGCAATGATGGCTGCACGTGTTTCCTTGCAGGTAACCATAGTTAACAGAGAAAGAACAATAATTTCAAGCATCACCCTCCTTTTAAAGCTTCCAGTCTGTTATACTAACTCAATCAGCATGATAGAGTGATCTCCAGCCTTGTCCTCATTAACACTCGCGCCTGTGTTAACGAGAGAATCACTGACATGATGTCAGCTGGTCCTTTTGTGGAAGGGCTGAAATGCAGTGGACATGTTTTTTTGGGATTAAGTTTATTTTCATGGCAAAGTGGGACTTTGAAATTAATTTCAATTCATCTGATCACTCTTCATAACATTCTGGAGTATATGCAAATTGTCATCATAAAAACTGAGGCAGCAGACTTTGTAAAAATTAATATTTGTGTCATTCTCAAAACTTTTGGCCATGGCTGTACAGGTACATCTCAATAAATTAGAATGTCGTGGAAAAGTTCGTTTATTTCAGTAATTCAACTCAAATTGTGAAACTCCTGTATTAAATAAATTCAATGCACACAGACTGAAGTAGTTTAAGTCTTTGGTTCTTTTAATTGTGATGATTTTGGCTCACATTTAACAAAAACCCATCAATTCACTATCTCAACAAATTAGAATATGGTGACATGCCAGTCAGCTAATCAACTCAAAACACCTGCAAAGGTTTCCTGAGCCTTCAAAATGGTCTCTCAGTTTGGTTCACTAGGTAAGCCACAAACATTCATTGCCAAAGAAGCTGGCTGTTCACAGAGTGCTGTATCCAAGCATGTTAACAGAAAGTTGAGTGGAAGGAAAAATTGTCGAAGAAAAAGATGCACAACCAACTGAGAGAACCGCAGCCTTATGAGGATTGTCAAGCAAAATCGATTCAAGAATTTGAGTGAACTTCACAAGGAATGGACTGAGGCTGGGGTCAAGGCATCAAGAGCCACCACACACAGACGTGTCAAGGAATTTGGCTACAGTTGTCGTATTCCTCTTGTCAAGCCACTACTGAACCACAGACAACATCAGAGGCATCTTACCTGGGCTAACAAGAAGAAGAACTGGACTGTTGACCAGTGGTCCAATATCCTCTTTTCAGATGGGAGCAAGTTTTGTATTTCATTTGGAAACCAAGGTCCTAGAGTCTGGAGGAAGGGTGGAGAAGCTCATAGCCCAAGTTGCTTGAAGTCCAGTGTTAAGTTTCCACAGTCTGTGATGATTTGGGGTGCAATGTCATCTGCTGGTGTTGGTCCATTGTGTTTTTTGAAAACCAAAGTCACTGCACCCGTTTACCAAGAAATTTTGGAGCACTTCATGCTTCCTTCAGCTGACCAGCTTTTTGAAGATGCTGATTTCATTTTCCAGCAGGATTTGGCACCTGCCCACTCTGCCAAAAGCACCAAAAGTTGGTTAAATGACCATGGTGTTGGTGTGCTTGACTGGCCAGCAAACTCACCACACCTGATCCCCATAGAGAATCTATGGGGTATTGTCAAGAGGAAAATGAGAAACAAGAGACCAAAAAATGCAGATGAGCTGAAGGCCACTGTCAAAGAAACCTGGGCTTCCATACCACCTCAGCAGTGCCACAAACTGATCACCTCCATGCCATGCCAAATTGAGGCAGCAATTAAAGCAAAAGGAGCCCCTACCAAGTATTGAGTACATGTACAGTAAATGAACATACTTTCCAGAAGGCCAACAATTCACTAAAAATGTTTTTTTTATTGGTCTTATGAAGTATTCTAATTTGTTGAGATAGTGAATTGGTAGGTTTTTGTTAAATGTGAGCCAAAATCATCACAATTTAAAGAACCAAAGACTTAAACTACTTCAGTCTGTATGCATTGAATTTATTTAATACACGAGTTTCACAATTTGAGTTGAATTACAGAAATAAATTAACTGTTCCACGACATTCTAATTTATTGAGATGCACCTGTATAAATGGGTGGGTTTTTTTTTTTTTTTGTGACATATTTGGACAAGCAAACATTTTATCCTGTTTGAAACAGTGCCTATTAATAAAATTGATATACTCTGTCAAATGACACATAAAATTGACATTTTGTAGTAATTTTCACAATTTAAATGAACAAAAAAACAGTCACATGGAAAAAGTAAGTACTTTTTTATTTTATTTTATCACACCTTCAAATCCATAAAATTAGAATCAGGTGTTCAAGATTGGGTGCCAGTGATTAGAACCTGCTTAGGGAGTGCATTTATACCCCTTATTTATACCTCTCTCATACCTCGTGTCTGGTGTTCCCTTTGTTATTGAGACGTGTGGTGTTAGCATGCCACGCCCTAAAGAGTTCTGTAAGGCCTTCAGAAAAAAGGTTGTGGATGCCTATGTGTCTGGCAAGGGATTTTAAAAAATCTCCAAATTATTTGAAATACAGCATTCCACTGTAATGAAAATAATCTACAAATGATGCAGATTTCAAATGACTGCCAGTTTGTTCAGGACTGGCCGTCCCAGCAAATTCAGCCCAAGAGCAGTCCATCTGATACAAAAAGAAGTCTCCAAGAACCCCAAAATTTCATCACAGGATCTGCTAGTAAGTGTTGCAACTGTTGGTGTCAAAGTGCATGTTTCTACAATCAGAAAGAGATTGCACAAAATTGACCTGCATGGGAGGCGTGCCAGGAAAAAGCCTTTGCAAGACTACAGTTTACCAATGAGCATATAGGCAAAGACCAAGCCTTTTGGAATAATGTGCTCTGGACAGACGAATCAAATATAGAGTTGTTTTGTCACAGTAACAGCAGACATGTTTAGACAGCTTTTCAGGAGAAGCACCTTATACCAACTGTGCAGTATGGTGGTGGAAATGTTATGGTTTGGGGTTGCTTTGATCCTCAGGGACTGGACAGCTCGCATTCATTGATTCAACTATGAATTCTCCATCATATCAAAGAGTGCTGGAAGATAATGTGAGGCCATCTGTCCAAAAGTTGAAGTTGAACTGAAAGTGCACCTTTCAACAGGATAATGATCCTAAGCACACTAGCAAATCCACCAAGGAATGTCTCAAAAAGAAGAAATGGACGGTTATGGAATGGCATAGTCAAAGTCCAGATTTGAATCCCATTGAAATGTTGTGGGGCAATACTAGCTTCTGAGGCCAAGGGTGTACTCACTTTTTCCACAGAAGAATGTCACATCTATTGATATTTCTGTTGAATAAATTATTGAAAAATTTATTTTCCTTGTGGTTTTGTTCAAGTATATCAACTTCATTAATAGGCACTGTTTCAAAGATGATCAAATGTTTGTTTGTCCAAATATGTCAAAAAAGCCAACAATTTCCAAGGGGTGTACTTATTTTTTCACATGACTGTAGATTAGCTGTCCTAAGCAATTGTCAGACCAAGCATATATTTGCTGATTGACTACAAGGTGGAAATTGTATGAATTTCTTTACAGCAAACTGTTGCTTTGTTCTGCAATTGCTCTCTCCCTCTTTAACCCCTACTTTCTTCCTTTACAGCTCCACGTAGTCCACTATAATTCCGAGTTGTATTCTAATATTTCTGAAGCTAAAACCCAAGAAAATGGCCTGGCTGTTCTTGCAGTGCTTATAGAGGTGTGTAGCATTATGAACATAAGCATTTATTCATATTTATTCTACCATATTTTACCTAATTTTATCATTATTATTATTATTATTATTATTATTATTATTATTATTATTATTAGTAGTAGTAGTAGTAGTAGTAGTAGTAGTAGTAGTAGTAGTAGTAGTAGTATTATTATTAGTATTATTATTGTTGTTGTTGTTGTTGTTGTTGTTGTTAAATATTTACTACTTTAGATAAACATACTGATTAGTTACAATATTGGTTTTATCATAATTTAGCAGGATTAGAATATGGCCACATCTTCTAATTAACTATCTAACAGGGTTGGGAGGATTACTTTAAAAATGTATTCCGTTACAGTTACAAATTACTTCATAAAAAATGTAATTGGTAATGTAATCCAAGTATCACAATATGAAAGTAATGTAATCTGATTACTTTTGGATTACTTCAAGGTCACATATGTAAATAAAGTCAAGAGAAAAGCAATATGATCTAAAATACTTTTATTTAGAGCTTACTTCAGAGCTTAAAAAACATGTTAAATGTTTGGATTTGTTTTAATAATATAAATAAATAAATAAATATATAAAAGATAATGGTCCCTGATGCGGGTAACATTACATCACAAAAGACAGGGTGACCATATTCTGGTTTTCCAAAAACAGGACACCTTTTTTGTGTGTTTTTTTGTGTGTTTTTTTTATTTTTTATTTTTTTTAAACAGTGTTACTATGAATGCAAACTTTAATACACTGAAAAAGACACACTATTAGCATCACATAATTATATATAAATAAAATTGGTTTCACTCTGCCCACGTTTTACATTTTTCTACATTCTTTTGAATGTCCATGGAATAAAATAAAATATTAGATGCCACAAGTGTACCTTCTACCATCATTTACACATTTGAATGGCCATGTAATACAAAGCAATGAGATAACATCAAATTAAAAATGACCTTATATGGCATTGTTTGACTCAGGACAGCAGTCATTTGCTGCTATTTTCAAGCAACTGTTTGACACCGTACACAACAGTGCTTCGCCTTTGTTAGAGTCTCCCTCTCACTACGCTGCTAGCAGAGGCTAGCGAGTAGCGCACTTCTGCATTCCACGCTTCGCGCTACTAAGAGTAGCACGGGCTTCATTCTCAAAAACCTGACTATGCATTCATAGATTCTCGCTTTGTTTATATCACCATGTGCTTGTGTTTTGGTTTACGTCATGTCTCCACCTCCTTTATGCTTATTGGTTCTCTGGCTTGCGTTATGTCTCTGCCCCCGTTCTTTCATTGGTTTTCTGTTTATTGTTTTATTATTAGTTCCAGGTGTTCTGTGTTTAACGTCGTTTTTCTTTAATTTGTTTGTGTATTTAAACCTCCTTCCGTTTCCACTTCCTTGCGGAGTATTAGATTAAATAGACTAAATAGATTGAGTTTGACTCAGCATGTGCTGTACACCTGCTACCTTCTCGCTTTCTCTCGCCCTTAGTTCATGGTTCCTAGACCATAGCTCCTAGTTCATGGTTCCTAGACCATAGTTCTCTGTTCATAGTTCCTAGTCCTTAGCTCATAGTTCATGGTTCCCATTCCATAGCCTAGCTTCGTGCGTTTGCTCCTTTTTGTTTTGCTTCGTTCATATGTTTTTCTCTTTTTTGAACTACTGCCTTGTGGATTACCTCTTTTTGCATTACTGCCATATGGATTATCTCTTTTTGGATTATTGCCTTACTTTTTGATGGATTATGGTTTGTTTTCTGTTCCATTACTTTTGAATGAACTTGTTCCTAATAAACTGACTTTTCCCCTGCGCATGCATCCTGCCTCCCTCCGTCCGTTTATGTAACAGCCTTTGCACATTCGCTGAGAGTAGGCTAATGGTTGAGAGGAAGGAATTTGGCCAATAGTTGCTGCAAGCCTTTTATAATCAACCAATTGGTGTGCGAGAAGGCAGGAATTATAGAGAGGGGTTAAAGCAATGCAAATATGCGAACACATGATGCAGTATTAGACCATAAGCACATCATAATCTCAAATTTAGAAATCCCGGCTGGACGCTTTTTTAAGGTCAGAAATAGAGGACATGTCCGGGAAAGAGAGGACATATGGTCACCCTAACAAAAGCATTTCAGAGAACAATTTGTGTTAATTTCTAAAATCTCTCAAATTTATTTGCGCATGCACCAGGAGGTTACTCATATAAGCCACGACTGGCAAGAGAGAACCAGAACTATAATCAAGCAGCAGTCTATATTGTGTTATGTCAAAAGATTAATTTGTTTGGTTTTAATTTTTTTTTTAAAAATTGTAATCCTGACAGTATTCCCATTTTACAGGTACCAAAATGTACCTGTAATCCGATTAATTTATTTTTTGATGTAACTGTAACGGAATACAGTTATCATTTTTTTGGTATCCTGATTATGTAACGCCCTAACATGTATTCCGTTACTCCCCAAGCCTGGATGACAGTAGCTTATGATTGGGTTAAATCTTTTTTCCTTACTCTCTGCTAGACATGTGAGGAGACCAATCAGGCATATGCTAACATCTTGAACTACCTGGGCCGCATCAGGCATGCAGGTGAGTAAATGTGTGTTTGCTTGTTGGTATGTTTATATATGACATTGTATGATGACTGTATTATTGAATTACAGACCTAATTGGCACAGTAATATTAGCTACTGTAGATGATAGACTACATTTAGAGTAAAAGGGGGATATTGTTTACATAATTTCTTTCTTCTAACTGTTCCTTTAACGTTGACCAATTTTATTGGTGGGCTCAGAAAAAAATACTATGTTGAATTGTTTGAGCTGTCTTCTTGGAAACAATATTTGTCTTCCTTTTAAGGTTTTCACACATTTAAATTTTGCTTCTTGTTTTACTTGTTAACTGTCATATACTGTGGGAAGAATCTTCCATAAACTGCCAAAGGAATGAATGCAAGCTCTCCTAAATTCTCCCAATTTGGTCATTTGCCCCCTAAGTGAAAGCCTTCCATCCTGCACATTGTCAGCTCCTTCTACTTATCATATTTCCTCTCAGAGGCTGCCTCCATTCCTTTTTCCCATGGGATGGTGAGTTCTGCCATGATGACTATCCTGGTAGAGGTGGACCACAGGACAATGTCTGGCTGTAGGGTGGTAGTGATGATCTTCTACAGGAATTTCAGTTGTTGGTCGAGGTCAGCTCTGAGGTTCCACTTACATCTGTGTGCCACGGCAGACTACTCCTTCTGGGTGATGTTCTGTGCCCCCTTTCCTGCTCCACAAAATGAATCAGCCATTGTGATGTTACAGGGCTTTGCTTGTGGGCTATGTGCTCCCAAGACGTCCACTAGTTTCAGCAGGACCCGGTCAGGACACCATATGTGCCAGCCCTGTGTCAGTGCTGCCTTGCAGCTAGAGAGAATGTGCTGCAAGCCTTCTGAAAAGCACATGAAGCCAACCACCTCTTCTTTTCAAACTATTGCTACTTCATGAGTTGGCATCAGTTTGGGAAGCACTAACTGCCCTCTTCTGCATACAGGTGACCACAGACACTCACAATTGGCTAGTGTCTGATTGACAAATACTCCAGAGAACAGGGCCAGTAATGATATCTGGGTATGCTAGCCTATTTGTGTCTGATGGCTGTGGTGTTTTCAGTATATAAACTTGCAATCACTTGACAAGCAAGAGAATGATTTTCTGTTGTGTGACTTGGGAGCCCTCAATCACATTTTTTTCTTTAACTGTCACTCCACACATATACATTAGAAGTTATTCAAAAGATAATATAGTTCCACATTTATTTATATATTTAATTTGAACAATGACTGGGAAGAGTGTTCACAGCAAACTTATCAATGCCCTGTTAGGTCCCAACGGGACTTGCACATACTCTTCCCATAAGCGGCGAGGAACGCCCAGGGATCTGTGAGCCTACGACACCTCTCACCACTCACAAGCACCATCCAGACAGGGCATGAGTCACTGTTTATAATTTCACTGGGACTGCAAAATAAACATGATTAACAAAGCTCACTATTGATTGATCAATAACCGAGCACATACAGCATAAGATACATGGGCCATAAGGACAAAGTAATAATAGAATAACCACAATTGGAAGGACCATGTACATGTATGGCAATAACCATTCAAAAAAGTAAATACAACAATCCCCATAGGTACTATCAAGGCTAGATAGATTTCATTGGGAGGATCAACTTGTATGTGTTCCCAAGGTTAATACAAAAATCTATATGTGTATGTGTTAAAGAGGAATCAAAATTATTCAACCCCCATAGCAAATCAGGTTTATTGTCAAAATTTACAGACTTTCAACTGTTTGCAATGAACAAATCAAACAAAAGCAATTGAAATAGTTAAACACAAAGAATGCTTCAAGTGGTTTCCCCAAACTGAAAATGCAACTTATGACGTCTCCAGTCTCAAAATTATTCAACCCCTTCATGGCAAGCATCTTTAGTACTTAGTAGAGCACCCTTTTGCTGTTATGACCTGCTGCAAACGAGATGCATAGCCAGACACCAGCTTCTGGCAGCGTTCCTGAGGAATCTTAGCCCATTCCTCATGAGCAATGGCCTCCAGTTCAGTAATATTCTTGGGTTTGCATGCTGCAACCACCTTCTTCAAATCCCACCAGAGATTTTCTATGGGGTTCAAGTCAGATTACTGTAGAATCTTCCAGGACTTCTTCTGCAACTAAGCTTTGGTGGAATTTGAGGTATGCTTGGGATGATTGTCCTGTTGGAAGGTCCAATGACGCCCAAGCTTCAGCTTCCTCACAGATGGCATGACGTTTTCTCCTAGGATTTCCTGATACTTCAATGAATCCATCTTGCCTTCCACATGCTGCAGGTTTCCAGTGCCAGAGGATGTAAAGCAGCCCCAGAGCATCATCGAGCCACCACCATGCTTGACTGTGGACAGAGTCTTTTCAGCATATGCTTCATTCTTCTTCCTCCAGACATACCACTGATCCATCATTCCGAAAAGTTCCACAGAACTGAATCCCAAAACTTCTGTGGATTATTTATATGATTTTGAGCCGACTTTTCTTGTGCTTTTGGGTCAGTAGTGGTGTACGTCTTGGAGTTTTGGCATGGAAACCTTCTGTGTTTAGTACGCGTCATACTGTGCTCACTGAAACCTCAGTGCCTGTTGCCACCTCGTCTTGTTGCAGGTCTTTTGCAGTCACTTGAGGGTTTTTCACAACCTGCCTTTTCAGAAATCTGGTTGCAGCTGTTGTGAGCTTCCTTTTTCTGCCCTTTCCAGGTAGTGTAACCACTGTTCCCTTAACTTTGAACTTGCAAACTATGCTTCCAACGGTGTCTCTAGGAACATTCAGTGCCTTCGCTATCTTTTTGTATCCTGTTCTTTGTTTGTGAAGGGGTTTGTTTGTGGCAGCTCCGTGCTAGCTTCTAAGTAGCCACAGGCATGCATGCTACTGTCTGATGCATTGGAGCAAAACTGTGGCACAGAGTGAATGGCTCAATAGAGATGTGGTCACCGGTGCAGGGCTGGCATGTTCACAAGGTGAAAGATGTTTATAGCAAATACTGCATCACTGTCACTTCATGAAAATCTCAGCATGCGCACATGTACTAGTTGATATCCAGGTGCTAGATTTAGAAGGGGTGACAGAAATGTCTTCGTTGATCATCTACAAAGGGAAAATGTTACTCATTTTTTTAATTATCGGACTGTAGAACCCCAGTGTGTGAGGGTGTGGAGGAAGACTCAAGAGGCAGGTGGAATCTTAACTGAGCCCCAGGCTTTTAAGTGCACATGTGGCCTTCACTCTAGCAGGTTCAAGTTCATGCTTCTTGGCGTGACTGTGTGTGTGTATATATCCCAGGCTCTGCCAAGCGGTCTCACACGCCGTCCCTCTCTCGCTCGTGGGTTACGGGAGATACTGAAGGCACAAAAAGACCCACATAAGTAAACTTGAGCTAATAAGACTCAGATGAGAATCTTCCCTCATAACCTGCCAGTTTGACCTGCCTCCTCTCCATCCACAGCTGATGCTCGACCATGCCCCCACCACCACACAGACATTTTAGCATTTTCCGGATCTAACACACTGAAAGAAAAAGTGTGTTGGATCGGTATGTACATTCGAGAACACAAAATGGGAAAAAACAGAAATAAACACACAGGATTGGGACTCAATACCCGAAGTCACCACTGATGATCTGTTGACAAGTGTTTGTTCTTGGTATGGTCCTCAGGTCAGAGGGTGCTCATTCCAGCATTTGACATAGGGACCCTGCTCCCCAGAGACCTGAGCCATTATTTCCGCTACAGTGGCTCACTCACTACACCTCCATGCCACCAGAGTGTGCTGTGGACTATCTTCTTTGAGAAGGTCAAGATCTCTCACTCCCAGGTACTCATAAAATCTCTTACTACTACCACTCCTGAGGTTCCCTGCAGATAAACCAGTTGAAGCAAGAGACCATAATGTCTTGCTCTATCAGATGCCCTACCAATGCTGTCCCAGTTTGAGATGCATTTGAAAGGAGCAATATATCATTTTGACAAGATTCCTACATATAGTATAATAGAGTTGGCGAGCCCCAAAAGTTCTACATTAACTTACATTACATTAGTTCTGGAAATACATTTTTAGAGCTTTCATATATGTACAAATGAAATGGTGTATTGGAATGGAATTTAAAAGCTACTCATGAGTGAGAAATTATTTTGTAATTATTTATTGATTTTTAATTTTTTAATTATTTTTTTTTTTGTGAAAAAGTATACCAATAATATACCATATTGCATATGGCATATACAATATACAGTGGGGGGAAAAGTATTTGATCCCCTGCTGATTTTGTACATTTGCCCACTGACAAAGATCAGTCTATGATTTTAATGGTAGGTGTATTTGAACAGTGAGAGACAGAATAACAACAAAAAAATCCAGAAAAACGCATTTCAAAAAAGTTATAAATTGATTTGCATTTTAATGAGGGAAATAAGTATTTGACCCCTTCGACTTAGCACTTGGTGGCAAAACCCTTGTTGGCAATCACAGAGGTCAGACGTTTCTTGTAGTTGGCCACCGGGTTTGCACACATCTCAGGAGGGATTTTGTCCCACTCCTCTTTGCAGATCCTCTCCAAGTCATTAAGGTCATTTTCAATGCCCTGGCTGAGGGAAGGAGGTTCTCACCCAAGATTTGACGGTACATGGTCCCGTCCATCATCCCTTTGATGCGGTGCAGTTGTCCTGTCCCCTTAGCAGATAAACACCCCCAAAGCATAATGTTCCCACCTCCATGTTTGACGGTGGGGATGGTGTTATGACTTGGGGTCAAAGGCAGCATTCCTCCTCCTCCAAACATGGCGAGTTGAGTTCATGCCAAAGAGATCTGACCACACCTGACCACAACACTTTCACCCAGTTCTCCTCTGAATCATTCAGGCAAACTTCAGACGGGCCTGTACATGTGCTTTCTTGAGCAGGGGGACCTTGCAGGCGCTGCAGGATTTCAGTCCTTCACGGCGTAATGTGTTACCAATTGTTTTCTTGGTGACTATGGTCCCAGCTGCCTTGAGATCATTAACAAGATCCTCCTGTGTAGTTCTGGGCTGATTCCTCACCATTCTCATGATCATTGAAACTCCACAAGGTGAGATCTTGCATGGAGCCCCAGACTGAGGGAGACTGACAGTTTTTTCCATTTGCGAATAATTGCACCAACTGTTGTCACTTTCTCACCAAGCTGCTTGGCGATGGTCTTGTAGCCCATTCCAGCCTTGTGTAGGTCTACAATCTTGTCCCTGACATCCTTGGACAGCTCTTTGGTCTTGGACATGGTGGAGAGTTTAGAATCTGATTGATTGATTACTTCTGTGGACTGGTGTCTTTTTACAGGTAACAAACTGAGATTAGGAGCACTCCCTTTAAGAGAGTGCTCCTAATCTCAGCTCATTACCTGTGTAAAAGACACCTGGGAGCCAGAAATCTATACTTAGATTTCAAATCTAAGAGATCAAATACTTATTTCTCTCATTAAATGCAAATCAATTTATAACTTTTTTGAAATGCGTTTTTCTGGATTTTTTTGTTGTTATTCTGTCTCTCACTGTTAAAATACACCTACCATTAAAATTATAGACCGATCATTTCTTTGTCAGTGGGCAAACGTACAAAATCAGCAGGGGATCAAATACTTTTTCCCCCACTGTATGACATCCTGTCCCATCATATATTATTTTTCCCTTCCCTCTCTCTCTTCTTCTCTTAATAATAATAATAATAATAATAATAATAATAATAATAATAATAATCAAGGTGCTTTGCCTAAAATAAAAATTAGACAAGGAATAAAACATGAATACAAATAAAAACAAATAAAAACAAACTCTACCACATGGTCAGATGCGATCAATCCTAAGCAATTAATAATAAACCTGCCTGAGCTAAAAAAAAAAAAAAAAAAAAAATTGCTCAAGATGGGTTGAAACATTACAGAAGATTAGCTAGATATGCCAGAGCTAAACCATTGAGAGCTTTTTATGTCAATAAGAAAACTTGTAATCAATGCAAAACATAATAGCCAGCCAGAGTAAATTGAATAATATTAACATGATATGTTCAGAATGTATTTTTAAGGTAATGATGCAAGCTGCAGAATTCTGAATTAATTCAAGCTTATTTAAAGAGACAGTGGGACATGTTATAAAAGCATGTGCTAGCTTCTCAGCATAGCTTCTTCTCGTGTATTAGCTTTTCTTCAACTGTCCTGCCTGTCCTGTCCCATCCCATCTTCTCCTTAGCTCCTCCCACCTGTCCTCTCCTGCTTAATGTTGTCCTCTCCCTGCTTAATGTTGTCCTCTCCCTGCTTAATGTTATCCTCTACTTTATTTATTCTTTCTTTCATGTTTTCTCTCTCTTTCATGTTCTCTCTCTCTCTCTCTCTCTCTCTCTCTCTCTGGAGCTGCTGAAATTGGAGACAGTGCTGTACTCCAGCACACCTGGCTCTGCCAACCCCAAGCCACTACAGGACAACTATCGCACCACACAACAACTCAACAACAGGACGGTGCTCTCCTCCTTTATCCCCAGTGAGACTAAACAAGATAAGGCCTAACAAAATGCAATAACATAAAAAATATCCTTGCTTGTGTATGCAAGTTTGATATGCATTATATATGGCAGGTTAGAGTTCATTTATGTCGTTGCTACTGTATATGAAATATGAATAAGGGTTAATTCTATGAATGCACTCAGAAGTGGCATTGTTTTATTCAGGAAATGTGTCTGTATATGGGGCAATTAAATGTTTTAATAATACCTAGGCTGCTCTGGCTTGAAGCCATCAGATAAAGTACTTCTGAGTCTTCTGTCACATCACTCCCTCCTTCTCCTGGGCTGAGGACGAATGCATAAATGTGATAAATGCATTTCCATTCAAATGGGTTCAAATTTGGCATAATTTGTCCATATCATCCTACTAGACCCAAGAAAGAATTCTTTTGGTATGAGGTCCGGTACTGTTGCTGACACCTTTACGTTCATCCACTTGTAGTCAAATCTTGTCTCTTCCCTGCTGGTAATCCTTAAAGCTGTTATCTTGTATGAAACATTGTTTTAAGAGAGACATTGTGCTCATTTTGGTCCCAGCATTGGACCTGTCAGTGAATGTTGAAAACTGTGATATATCACGTAACCAGTTATTAACACGTGCCTAGTTATAATACAGTGAAGCACTAAAAATATTTCCTTTTATAATAAATTACAACTACTTAGGTTTTGTACATTAAAAATATTATTCTAATTAGAGGTGGAACAGAATGAAAACAACGCTGTACCCTATCATTATTGTTGTTTTCAGTATATTTTACAAAACAATGTAGAAATAATGTTTTATGTAATGCTTTTCATTTTAAAAAGTGTTACATCTTATAGGATATTTCATACAACGTGCAACACATACTGTATGTGTTTAAGCTTACATTTTTGTGATGTCATCATTTATACTGATCATTATAACATAATCTTAACAGAACAGTTATATCAGATTTTTATCCGTAATTCTGATGTTATTCCTTTTTACTCTCTGTAGTTTCTGCAAATATCTACACACCTGGTAAGCAAGAAGAATCCTCATCACAAAATTTGAATATGATCATACAAAGTTTCATTTCTATTTAAGTTCATATTAATTAGAGGACTCTCTTTCCCGGTTTGAGCTGCATTTATTGCCATCTGTTAACTTTGGAATATGCAACCTAATGTAATGTGTGTGTGTGTGTGTGTGTGTGTGTGTGTGTGTGTGTGTGTGTGTGTGTGTGTGTGTGTGTGTGTGTGTGTGTGTGTGTGTGTGTGTCAGGTGAAATCTCAGCCATTGTAGTGGGCTGTCTGTGTGGCTGTGTAGGCTTGGCCGTGATTGTACACTTCATCATAAAGACAATTCGGTAAGAAACTCTGCTATGGCTTTTTAGTGGCCTCTTTCCTCACTCTCTGTCTCTCACACTGAAAAAAAAAAAACCTTTCAACATTCAGTACTGTGGGACTTATTTTAATCTTACAGGTGCTACACAAATACAGCTGAATTTAATTACATTGCATTGAATTGAAGACATAGGGAGAATGGAATACAGGACTCCAGGAATATTAAACCTTTGTAAACACAGGACCTTTGTAATATATGTATGGCTCTGGAAACATATGAGCCTAGGGAATATAGAACCATGGTAACATAGGACCTTGAGAGTACAGGATCATGAAACAGTAAAGCCCTGGGAGTACAGGACCATTGAGACATAGGGTCATGGGAATAGAGAGCCCTGTAAATAAAGGGGCCCTGATCACGTAACACCCTGGCGTTATTAGACTCTTGAAATATTAGGATGGAGCAACACATATGGGAACAAAGGGCTCTAGGAACATAGGCCAGGGGAACATAGGGTTGACCCTATTCAACAGATATCACTCAGTGCTATATTGCTGTGGCATAATACTAATTACATAACCCAATACAGTGATCATATGATGATTGTCACATATGTTTAGAACATAAAAACCTTTGATTATTAACCAATCATATATGTTCTATGTGAATGTTGTCATGTTTGATTACGTGATTGTTCTTTATTGATCACATATGTAGAATAACCTTTTATTTTGTGGTCATGTGATTATGTCTCTCGGTGCCTTGGCAGCTCGATGTCAAGTTGGGACGTCCTGTCCAGTGTACGATCGCCTCCCCAACACAGGTCATATTTAACCTTTGACCTTTTCTTTTCATCACCTCTTACACCAAGCATTTTTCTACTTTTATTTCTTATATATCACTTTCTAGTCTTGCCCCCTGCATTCGTTCTTGTAAAATTAGATAAACATGTGTTTAACATTAAAAGTTTAACATTTATAACAACATTTATAGCAACATGTTAAAATGTCTAATATTAGATGTAATTTGAGTCTCAAATGCACCTCCCATACTCATTATTTATTATTATTCACAATATATATCATGTAGCAACACCAATAAATACCAAATGATGATACAACTGATGACTAACATACTCGGAAGCTATACTTTGATTACGTTTGCAACTGAAAAAAATTGTTCAGCCCTTGAATTCCTCACTATATAATCCAGTGAATTTATATAGGTAATAATGGTTCAGGAAAGCCATTACTAAAACATGAAAACACTTTTTGTTTACTCTGAATTATGAAGAGACATAGAGGGTTTAACAACTGAAGACCAATGCACACTTCACAAAGGTTTTGTTGATTAGGTAAGCTGACTCAAGTCTATCAATTTGCGGTGTCCCAAGTGCAGGGTTGGGAGGGTAACTTTAAAAATGTATTCCGTTACAGTTACAAATGACTTCATAAAAAAATGTAATCAGTAACGTAATCCAAGTATCACAATATGAAAGTAATGTAATCTGATTATTTTTGGATTACTTCAAGGTCGTATATGTAAATAAAGTCAAGAGAAAAGCAATATGATCTAAAATACTTTTATTTAGAGCTTATATTAGAGCTTAAATATATGTTCAGTGTTTGGATTTGTTTTAATAAAATAAATGACTAAAAGATCACTGTCCCTGATGCGGGTAACATTACATCACAAAAGCATTTCAGAGAACAATTTATGTTCATTTCTACCAAATTAACTTTGCGCAAAATTTATTTGCGCGTGCACCAGGAGGATGCTCATGTGAGCCACGAGTGGCAAGAGAGAACCAGAACTATAATCATGCAGATATATATATTGTGTTATGTCAAAAGATTAATTTCATTGGTTTTAAATGTAAAAAAAAAAAAAATAATAGTTAATCCTGATAGTATTCGTTTTTTTTTTTTTTTTTTTTTTTTTTTTGTTTTTTTTTTTTTTTTACAAAATGTACCTGTAATCTGATTACTTTGTTAATCCCCAAGCCTGCCCAAGTGTTAAAGAGGAGTTCTTTTTAGAATTCACAGTAACAAGTCAATCATCGAGATAATTGAAGAGAGCTAAATGTGACCTCTAGCTATATGTACAGTGGTTATAAAAGGTCTACACACCCCTGTTCAAATGGCAGGTTTTTGTGCTGCAACCAAAAAATTCAAGTGAAAAGACGAATAGAAGGTAACAAATAGGGTTACAAAACAAAGGTTACAATAACCTGGTTGCACAAGTGTGCACACCTCTTAACTAATACTTTGTTAAAGCACCTTTTGCTTGTAATAACGTACTAAGTCCTTTGGTACAAGAGTCGTTACCACATCTTGATTTGGCCATTTTATTCCATTCTGCCTACCAAAAATGCCCGAGATCTATCAAATTGTGAGGGGCTCTCCTGTGCACAGCCCTCTTCAAGTCATTCCACAGGCTTTTGATAGGATTTAGACTTGGGCTCTGACTGGCTATCGAGCTGCTTCCTGCCATTCCTTTGTTGACTTTGGGTCTTTGGCATACTGGAAGGTAAAATCTTTCATCTTCAGCTGTCTAACCTGCAAAGGTTTTGTGTCAAAATAGATTGGTATTTGGAGCTATCCATGATTCCCTCTATGTTGCCACAATCCCAGCTGCAGAGAAGCAGCCCCATAGAATGATGCTGCCACCATCATGCATCATGCATGCTTTGGGTGATAGGTTGTCTTGTTGCACCAAATATATCTTTTTTGTTAAATGCAGGGAGTACTTGATCAGTACTTGCCAGATATTCCTGCATCTTCTTTAATATTGCTGTAGATCTTTTGGTGGAACATCTTGTTCTTGGTAACGTCACTGTGGTGCTCCATTTTCTCCACTTGCTGATGATGGCCTTCACAGTGTTCCATGGTACAGCACTGTGCAAAACATTTTACTATTTTTATTTTCATTTTTATTTTTTTGTCACACCAAATATTGACTTTACTACTGTTTTATTTTTTATGCTGAAACATTTAATTTCATGATTTTGAAGGCATCTTTGTGCTACAGCATTTCTTTGCATGTTCCTAAAACTTTTGCACAGTACTGTATTTTGTTTTCTCGAGACACAGCTATAGTGGGGAGCAAAGACCAGCCCAAAAACTGTGCACATTCGAGCAAGATCTCTCCATCGGTCAGGGTCACGTGTGACTGAATCATACGTGATTCTTGATGTGATGTGCGAGACGCAACTCCTTCCACCATGTACTGACCATCTCTGGTGGTCTGGAACAGTGAAATAGAACTTCATGTAGGCGTTTTGCATAATCATCCACCAATCTCTGACATCGCCTTGCTGGAATTTTTGACCACACTTCCATGCAATACTCTTTCAGTTGCAAGATGTTTGAGGGTTTTCTTGCATGTACTGCCCGTTTCAAATCCCACCACAACATTTCAATGAGATTCAAATCCGAACTAGGTCATTCCATAACCCTCCATTTCTTCTTTTTGAGCCATTCCTTGGTGGATTTGCTAGTGTGCTTAGGATCATTATCCTGTTGAAAGGTGCACTTTCAGTTCAACTTCAACTTTTGGACAGATGGCCTCACATTATCTTCAAGCACTCTTTATGATGCAGAATTCAAAGTTGAATCAATGAATGCAAGCTGTCCAATCCTTGAGGCAGCGAAGCAACCCCGAACCATAACATTTCTACCACTGTACTTCATAGTTGGTATGAGGTGCTTCTTCTGAAAAGGTGTGTTTGGTCTGCACCAAACATATCTGCTGTTACTGTGGCCAGTCAACTCCATCTTTGATTTGTCTGTCCAGAGCACATTATTCTAAAAGGCCTGGTCTTTGCCTACATGCTCATTGGCAAACTGTAGTCTTGCAAAGGCTTTTTCCTGTCAAATTTGTACAATCTCTTTCTGATTGTACAAGCATGCACTTTGACATCAACAGTTGCAAGTTGGAGATCTTTTTAAGCCTTTGACAGACTCCTAGGAATCCACAATCTCTTTTCTGAAGGCCTTATAGAACTCTTTAGATCTTGTAATGATGACAACACACACCTCAATAGCAAAGGGAACACCAGACACTAGATATGAGAGGGGTATAAATAAGACAGGTTCCACTTGCACTCCCTAAGCAGGTTCTAATCACTGGCATCCAATCCTGAACACCTGATTCTAATTTTATGGATTTGAAGGTGTGATAAATGTAGGGGTGTGCTTACTTTTTCCATGTGTCTGATCTGTTTTTTGTTCATTTACATTTTGACAATTACTACAAAATGTCAATTTTATGTGTCATTTGATAGAGTTTATCAACTTTATTAATAGGCACTGTTTTAAAGAGGATCAAATATTTGCTTGAGATGTACTTATTTTTTCACATGACTGTAATCTAGACAATATACACAATATTGTACAACTTTTCAGAGCAACATTTTCAACCTTGCAAATAATATAATGGGATTAGCAGATAATTTTTGATATAATAGCAACTACTCATCTGTAGTTTTTCAATCTGTATCAACTATTAATAATTATTTAAAAATTCATTAGATGTTAATTACAAATATGAGTTTAAATATGCCCAAGTACTGAGGGTTACAAAAGGTGCTGTTTATTGTACAACTAGTTGTAATGATATGTTCTAATTATTATGAAAAAAAAATCAGCTAATGAATTAATGACATGCATTTCATAGCTCTATGCAGCAAGGCCCTACTGAAATCAGGTGGTTGGTAACATCAAACTTTTACACATTTTCATAGTTTACCTCACTTTAGCAAGGATCCCTAACGATTCAACAATGCAGTTACTCAGAGGGAGACATTTTTTGAATCAGGAGTTCCTTACATACAGTGGGTATAGAAAAGAATCAGCCCCCTTTAAAATAATCACATTTTGTTGCTTTTCAGCCTGAAACGAAGACAGACACAGTTTTTGTTTTATTCAGCTGTATTTACTCAGTGCAACTTATAACATCAAAGTTAGCAAAGACATCCCAACAGACTAAAGGTTGTAATTAAAAAATTAAGGCAAATTGAAGCAAGGGGGTGATCCTTTTTCCAACTCAGTGATTCTGTTTTTTAATTTTTTTATTTATTTTATTCTGACATGTTGGTTTTATATCTTTCACTTGGATGTTATAAGTTGCACTGAGTAAATACAGCTGGATAAAACAAAAACTGTGTCCGTCTTCATTTCAGGCTGAAAAGCAACGAAATGTGACTATTTTAAAGGGGGTGATTCTTTTCTATACCCACTGTAAGTCTAGAAAGACTATGAGTTATTTCTAATTTTCTGTGCCGTAATCTTGATATTAGGACTTATTTTTTGTGATCTCAAGATAGCAAAAGATTTTTATTTAACATAACATTTTATTTTGCGATAGCAGAAATCAAAGAAACTTCGCAATATTCACAGTAGCTGGCAATTTTTCAAAATTGCCAGATTTTCCGCAGATTTGGGCCAAGACGTGTCATGTGACATCACTACATATCATGTCACGTCATCACAATGAGCATTCAGCCAAAGCACCCTTCGATTCACATGCATCGAACATGGGAACAGCTGAAAGGTCTCGTTTACCAACAATCATCACTGTGAAAGACCGTGCAAAAACAATTTCATGCAATTGAAATTTTGCCAATTTGCAACAAAAAAAACTCTGCAAACTGCATCACAATTGTTTTTAAAACGCTGCAGCAAAATCGAGCATTTTTGTTCACAACAATCACAACAAAAAAAAAATCACAAAATCCTGTCTGAACTGTTTCTCATGATCTTGTGTAAACAAAAGTTGTTTTCTCAAAGCCAAAGCATATTTTTCTCATTATGTTGAAATGCATGATTAGGCACAGGCTCAGGTACATCATGGACGAGCACATATGTTTTTTACTTTAATCAGGGACTGACACAAATGGAGATATCTGTAGGTGTATCATTGCTAGACATTTTCCAAATTAATGTCCGTCACTTGAGAAGGTGACTCATATCTTCGACTGTATTGTCATGGACACTATGGTTATCCTAAACGGGTTGTCATTTTCATTGTTTTAGGGACTGGGACTTCTCCTTGGTTATCATATGATGTTTGTGAGATGCCACCTAAATGGTTTGCTGCTCTAAATATCTGAATATCTGTGCATGTAAACTTATGACCTCAACTGTATAATTTATGCCAAACAGCAAATTATGCATAGGCTGAGCTAACTAGCTAGTGTTGTTTAAATGTTATGATCAGTACCTAACATTTAGGACCTAAAAAAAACTGTACAAAACCAAAAAATCTGTCCTTATTATAAAGTGCTATGATTCTTTGATGTACAGTATCTATAGCTTGGATGCAGGGAAATGGATTCAACCAAGGAGAAACTTGAAGGGAAAGTCACCAACCTATAGAAGATCTGGACCACAGCCCAGAGCTTTAAACACTTATTTAGCTTGTAATACTTAAAAAATGTTAAAGTATGTTTTGCCTAATAAGCAAAGTATTTTAATACTATGCTTTTGTTTACTTTCTACTTTATAGAACTAAAGACACAGCAAGTGACATGGCATTAAGGATGACCTCTGACCCTGGGAAAAATGAAGAGCCCACCCCACAGTCTAAACATTGAAATTTTACATCTGAACTTTCCCAGTCTGTCCCATCGCAATTTTTTGTCCATATAAAATTTGTTGCCTTGACAATCCTCCCTCTATCTCTCTATCAAGTTTTACACACCCTATTTCTTTTAGTACAAATTTTGTTATAGATTTTTTATTTGAAAACTTCTACATTATGAAGTCAGAACAAAAACATTTTAGATTCCCAAACAGTAGTTTTCTAGCACAAAATTAAATGTTGCAGAGAAATGTTTGTATGTCATTGAAGAAAGCAGCATATTACGTAAGAGACACTTTTCAGACAAAAAACACAATGAAGGCTGCTGGGTTTTGCTGCAAAAAATAAGAAGCAAGTGCAAAAGTCAAAGTCTCCAGAAGAACTGTGGATGGTTCTGCAAGATGCTCAATAAAACTTACCAGCTCATTTCCTCATAAAACTGCACAAATTGTACCATAGACTACTATTTTTATTTTTATGTCACACCAAATATTGACTTTGTTTTTCATTTGCTACTGTTTACTGCTCTTTATGGTATTTTTAAAATTTTATTTAATTATTTTGAAGGCATCTTTGCTCTAAAGCACTTCTTTGCATGTGCCTAAAACCTTTCCACAGTACAATATGTACTATATGTACTATATATATATATATA